>PVJA010004445.1:0-59977 GCA_004027025.1 Myocastor coypus | reverse complement strand
TCTCGAACTTGCAGCGATCCTCCTGCCTCAGCCTCCCAAGTGCTGGGATTACAGGCGTGAGAGTGGCTACATATTGTTGCCTTCAAATTAATTGTTCAAATTATCAGATATAAGCATGCAAAATTGGTCAACATTATAAAAAAATTAACAAAGAGGGGAAAAAATTAAGCATTAACTGTTCTTTTCAATTAACCAGCAAAAATCAGCAGTACAATTATCCACGTTATTATTTAAATATACATACATATATATATATATATATATATATATATATATATATTTCTCTCTCTCTGTCTCTCTCCTTTCCTTCATTCCCAGTTGTTTTTTCTCTTTGAACAGTTTCATTTCCCTTGTACTTTTGAGAACCTATTTACCCTGTGGAGATAATATGTGGGTCTGATTTATTTCATGTATGAGTGTGGTCTCTAGTTGCATCCATTTATGTATAAAAGCCTGATGTTTGTCTTTCTTTATAGCCAAGTAATACTCGGTTGTATAAAAAATAACACATTTTTTTATCCATTCCTCAGTTGATGGACATTTGGGTTGTTTCCAAGATGACAAATTGTGCTGCTATAAACATGGGTGGACATATGTCACTGTAGTATGATGCTTTCACTTCTGGAAAAATACCCAGGAGAGGAATAGCTGGGTTGAATGGGATCTCTAATTCTAGTTTTTTTTGAGGCATCTCCACAAGGACTTCCATAGCAGTTGTACCAACTACACTGCCACCAACAGGGCAGAAGAGTTCCTTTTTTTCCCATAGCCCCTCCAGCATTTGTTATTGGTAGACTTCTTGACGACAGCCATTCTTTCTGGGGTGAGATGGAACATCAATGCTGTTTTCATTTGCATTTCTTTTTTTTTTTTTTTGTCTTTTTGAGGCAGGGTCTCCATATGCAGTTCAGGCTGGCCTTGAGCTCACTTTTGTAGCTCAGGCTGGTCTTGAACTCACACCAATCCTCCTGCCTCAATCTCCCGAGTGCTGGGATTACAGGTGTGCACCACCACGCCCGGCTTCATTTGCGTTTCTCTAATGACAAGTGAGGTTCAGATTTTTCATGGATTTATTTGTCATTTGTACTTCTTCATCTGAGAAGTGTATATTTATCTCAGATGCCCATTTTTTTGGTTGGGTCTTTGAATTTTGGTGATGTGATATTTTAAAAATTCTTCATATATTCTAGATAGAAGGCCTTTTTCAGAGGGACAGTTGGCTAAAATTTTTTCTCAATTCGTGGGTTTCCTTTTTACTCTGTTGGTGATACCTTTTGACCTGCACAAACTTCAGCAAGATGAGGTCCTGGTTGTTGATTCTTTGAAATAGCTTCCATGTAGTTTGCTTTTGGTTCATGAGCTCTTTGCCTACCCATATTTCGTCAAGATTTCTACCTACTTTCTCCTCCGGTAGAGTTAGAGTTTCTGTTTTAATATTTAGATCTTTTACCTCACCTTTCATTAAGAAGAAAAGTCTGGCACAGAGTGAACTGGGCTGGGGAGGGGGCGAGGGGGAAGATGGGCCAAGCCTCACCGAACGTCACCGTTGGCAGTGTCCGTCTTGTGCTGTCTTCCCTTTTCTTCTCAGCCGGCTCCCATGTAGGGTGTTCCCAGGATAGGCATTTTCTAGGGTGGCAGATGTGGCCTGCTCCTCCTTAACTTGAAGCTGTGCAGTCCCTGACTTCTGTCATTGGCTGGAACTTTAGGACCTTCAGAAGGCAACCACAGCTTGCATCTGCAAAGCATTTATGCCAAGCACAGCCTTAGGCAGGCATTCATAAACACACTGCCCGTAGGCCAGAGTCACTGTTTGCCTCCCAGCCCACACAGAGGGGTGCATCTTCCTGTGCAGTGAGCACTCCCTAAGATGCAGCACCCACCAAGGCGTCTACTGCGAAGCCTTCCCCCATGGCCAGGCTCACACACTCTACCCCAACACTTCAACAAAGCCCAGACCATCTCTGTCTTCCCCTGCAGTTGTGCTTAACCAGGCCTTGCATCTGTGATTGTTTTTTGAAGCTTACTTTTAAACCTCTCCCAAACCACACTGGCATTGTAAGAGGTACGACAGCCAAGGTCTAACAGCGTCCTGATGTCTGCCTTCTCTCGCCTCAGGCCGTTTAGTTCTTGTGGGACACTGTAATGGAAAGGTGGGCAGACATTCTTCCGCTCGTGCCTGATGTCTCCCTCTGGAACATAAACTAAATGCTCCCTGGCTCCTGTGGCGCCAGGGCGCTGTGACAGAGGCTTGTCACCGAGACTGCTGGAGGAGCTGCCGTTGGTTTTGGACTTGGTTAGACGAGCAGGATTCTTGGGGGATTTTTTGGTCCTTCATCATTGCCAAAGGACTGGTTATAAGAACCAAGCAAAAATAATGACAGCCCTTCAAATGCTGGGGTTTGCTCTCCAGTTTGTTCAAGCAAGTGGTGGTTTGGGTCAGAGGACATTTTTTTCAATGTGAAATATTTTCTTCAGAGGCTGTTCTCTGCTTCCTATCTCTAAATCTCAGACTGGGGGCCCCGGACTGTCGCATCCTGCTTCTTGGTTCCCCAAAGGGACAGAAGCCTCAGCCCACAAAAGCCAACAGATCTTGGTCCATCATGACCACTGAATGGGAAAGGCTATTTAAAGAGCAGCTTCTTTGCCTGACATTCAAGGACTCCCAAATCCTGTCCTGCTCACACCTGCAGCAAAACTGCTCACTTCAGACTCTTGCTGTGATAAAAAATGGCGCTCATTTTCTCATACAATGTCCTAGTAGCCATTTATTTTTTCTTGAGACAAGGTTTTGCTATGTAGTTCAGATTGGCCCTGACTTCACTGTGTAGCTCAGGCTGGTTCTGAACTCATGATGCTCTTCCTGCCTCAGTCTCAGTGCAATCCAGCTTGTCCTAATGTTCTTACCTAGCGGTTCTTTCCTGTCTCCATTTGGGGCATTTCTTCCTCTGAAAATGTCAGTCTCGTAGGGGCTTTAGTGTTGGTCTCTTTTATGTCCTTCTCATTTGACCCATGTTCTTATTTACTCTAATGGTGTTAACTACCATTTCTATATCTGTGTCACTCTTCTACCCAGATGTTTCTCTTAAGTTCCAGATCCTCACATTGTTGCATATCTTGGATGATATCCAGTATCACTGGAAAGGCTTGGCACTTAAGAGCAGGACAGCTCAAAGCAAATATGTCTAGAACAGAATCCAGTTTTTTTTTTTTTTTTTTCTGAGTTTGCTCTACCTTCTCCAATTTCATTTTCTTTTTGCATTAGGATTTTGCTATATAGTTCAGACCAGCTTTGAACTCCCTATATAGCCCAGGCTGGTCCTGAACTCGAAGAGATCCTCCTACCTCAGGCTCCTGAGCACAGGGATTGTATGTATATACCACCATACCTGGCTACCATGCAGGTCTTTTAAAACATTCTCCAAACCTTTACTCTTGTTGAGTGACTCCAAGTATTTACTAGACTATCTATGTCCTCTGTCATTATATCTTCATGGTGGTTTTGTCCTCTGTTGCTCTTCCCATTTTTTTTCCTCTTCCTTTTCCTCTTGCTATGCCTCTTCCTCCTCCTTTTCTGCTTTTTACAAAGCCAGAGTCTCATCAGCTAGCCCAGGCTGACCTTGAACTCACAGCAGTCCTCCTGCCTCAGCATCCTGAGTGATGGGGTTGCAGGCAAGCCCCTGTGTTCCAGTCCTTCTGTCTCCGTACTCACACCCTTTACTGCTACTGAATTATTCTAAGAGCATCAGCAGAAAGGCCAAGGCAAGTGGGAAAGGATAAGGATGAGGCGGACAAGGCAGACGCGGCGCCTGCTTGGAAGTGGAGGTCGCCTTCTCATGAGAAAGCCGGACACGCTGTGCCTGTCGAACGACACACGGCGGGAGAAAGCGTGGGCCGAGAGTGTGAACCTTCAGTACAGAAAGGTTCGATTGTCACCTGAGAACTGAGCAGAAAGCGAACAGAAAAAGGTAAAGGAAACATCAAATCACAAAGTGTGTGAACTCCACACTGTTGAAAGTTTGATTTTTCTGATTGTGAAAAGTATTGCGCACTCTTGAAAGACACTGGAACATGCAGAGATAAAGCAAAGATCATTTACTTGTGACCTCCCCTCCTGGATACCGGGCCTGTGAACACCTAGGCACGTGGTCAGCTTTGTCTGTGCTCATAGGAGTCTTCGACGTGAGCTCCATGCACTAAATATCTCCTCTTATTTCCTCTCCTAGAGACCATCTTTCTGCATCCTCAGAGCCCGACATTTACCAGCACAAGGGTGCGGGTGAGGGAACAGATGCTCTCGTCCAGGCCTTCTCATTCCTCCTCGCTCCCTGACTGATGGAAGCTTCACCTTGGTTTCCGGGCCTTCTTCAAAGGCTCTGTGTTGAAGCCTAGACTGTGTCATTCTTTAGGTTCTCAGAGAAGAGTAGCTGCATCCAGACAATGTTTTTCTATATTTAACCTTACAAATGGTGCTAAATTGTCTGTTGATATCCTGTCATTCTGTCTCTATGCCACCCTTGCTGGGGTTGGGTTGTGGGTAGAGTCTGAAAACTACATTTCCCAGAATCCTTTGCTGTGATGCGCTGAGTTAAATTGCACCAAGGAGAGGCCACCCCTGAGATCTGGACTGTATGGGGGGACATTGCTCCTCTGGCTTTGAAGACCCCGTGTGGAGGATACCTGAGAATTTCCTGTGTGGTGCTATGCGCAGCTGAGATTGTCAGTGGCTGTTTCCCTCAATTCTGGATCTTCTAGAAGGTAGAGGCAAACCTGACTACCGATGTGCGCATTCCTGTCCCTCTCGATCTCCTTCTGAGGCCAGCTTCTGTCTTCCTGAAGGCTCGCTGAATTCTCTCAGGGCTGAGGCTGTGGCCTGTGCGCCTTGCCTGGCTTAGTTCCTCATCCCACACCTGCTGCTGCTGAGAGGGACTGTGATGTCCAGTGTGTCATTACTTGAGGCAACACATGTCGCTCAGTGAACACTGTTGTATGTTATGTGTCGGTGCCGAAAGAAATGACGAGAAGACTTGATGACTATAGCTTCAGAGGATTCACTGAGTTCTCTCTTCAAGAGAGACTACTGAAAGGCAGGGCTCAGGGCCCGGCGGGATGGCTCAGTGATCTAAAGCGCCTGCTTGGGAAAGCTTGGGCGGCTTCAGGGACCGCGGTTCGATCCCCGGCACCACATGCTGTGCCAGTCCTGCCCTCGGGGTGGGCTGAGCTGGCCATAAAAATGAGTGAATAAACAAATAAAGGTTCTGAAACAAGAAAAAAATAAATAAATAAAATTAAAAATTCTTAAAAAAAAAAGAAAGAAAGGTAGGGCTGGATGAACTTTTAAGCCAGTCTAGAGCCGTATTCTGTGTCAGGCTACCAAGTTAAGCACAGAGAGCAACATGTAGATACTGTTTTTCATATATGAAGAAAAAGAAATCTAAAATTCACTGTATAACTAAAGGACATCAGGAGGATGGCCATCCCATGAGTCCCACCACCATTTATCAAGGGCTTTCTAGGTGCCAGGCACAGTGCAGTGAGTTATCTTAATGATTCATTTAGTCCTCACACATGTGGGTAGTCACTACTGTGATTCCTACTGGAAAGCCCAGGCAACTGACACAGGAGAGAAGAGATTCATCCAAGGCCGTATGCCTCAGTGGTGGGACCAGGGAAGGCACCCAGGTAGTTTGGTCAAAATGTGGGCAGCAATCAAGCCCTTATTTTTGAAATTGCTCCGGTTGTAACTGAATTAGTCAGGTCTGGGTATGGCCGAAGAAGTGACATTTTTAAGGGGAGCTATAAAGGAGAACTGCAGACATTCTCTGTTATTATTATTATGATCTTGGCAGTAGTGTGTAGGCCCTACAGTTATTTCTTGGGTCTAGATTGTCCACCAAAGTGTGAATACATGTGGTCCAAGCTGGGACCAGTATCAGTGTCTTCCTGTGAATCGCTGGCCATATTTAGTCGCTTGATTTCCAAGACATGGGGGTCAGAGCACTGTAATGGAGGGAAAGGAGACAGAAAACAGCCAAGAGAGGGGGCACGCAGGGTTTTTAAAAAGCACATGCTGCAGACTGCCAGGTGGCAACATGTCCTTCAGAAAACCTTGATCTTGATGTTTTAGAAGCAGGCCCTTGGAGAGCAGGGACAGATTAAACTACAATTTGAGGCAATCCCAACCAAACCTCAGTATGACATTTGGCAATCTGAATCTAAGTGTACAGGGAAAAATAAAGGTCTAGTATAGACTAAAACTTTTCTAAGAAAAAGATTGAGGTGGTGGGACACATCTGATAGTATACACAGACTTATGCTGAAGTGACATTATTAAGGCAGAGTGTATTGGTAGAGGAATCACAAACAAATCAGTCAGCCAGAATGGAGAGTCCAGAAACAAGGAGAGTTATAGGAATTAAGAAGAGAAGAAAAATAAGACTACAAAGTACATTAGAAAATAAATTTAATAGAAGAGTGAGATTTCTCTTTCTCTCTTTCTTTCTCTCTCTTTCTTTCTTTCTTTCTTTCTTTCTTTCTTCCTTCCTTCCTTCCTTCCTTCCTTTCTTCCTTCCTTTCTTTTTTGGTGGTACCAGGGATCAATCTCAGGACCTTGCACTTACCAGGCAAGTACTTATTCCACTGAGCTATCTCCCTGGTCCTAAGATGAATAAGGTTTCTAAGGAGAAAGTTATAAAACTTTGGCAACAGAGGCTAATAGTAGGTGGAATGATAGAGTAAATAGAGACATAGCCCATGTTTGTAGACAAAAACATTTGCTATTGTAAGTGCATCTATGTTGCATTTTGCTTTGCAAGGGTTACTGGAACAAAACATGATTGGCTGAACATCTCTAACCCCAAAAATATGAAATGCAAATGTTCATAACATCTGATGCTTTTAAACTGCTCTTCTCCCCAAGTTTTGGATTCTGGAGAATTTTGCATTTTCACATTAGGGGTGCTCAGTGGGTAAGTCTGTATACCATGTGCTCCCAAATCAAAAAAATCTTAAAAATCTGTGCCACTTGTGGCTCCAACCATTTCAGATAAGGAACACTCGTCAAGTAGCTCTGGCCAAGTACAATGCAAATTTATTTCCTCAGAGTTATAGAGGCTGGAAGTTCTAGGGATCAGCAGGGCCAGTTCTTCTGAGCCTCTCTCCTCTCCTCTGTGTGCAGATGACCAGCTGCCTTTTGGCTCTTCTCATACCATCTTTCCTGGTCTTAGAAGGACCTCGATCCTATTGGATTAGAGCCCATCCAGTGACCCCTTTAAGCTTTCATTACCCCTTTTAAAGATTCTGTCTCCAATTGCATTGGCATTCTTGGTACTGGGAGTTAGATCTTCAACACATAAATCTGGAAGAGTATTATTCAGTCAATAACTTTCTCTGAATTAAGCTACACATTGAGGCAATCCCAACCAAATCCCAGTATGACATTTAGCAATCTGAATCTAAGTGTTCAAGCAAAGTAAAGGTTCAGTATAGGCTAAACATTTTCTAAGAAAAAGATGGAGATGGTAGGACACGCCTGATAGGATACATAGACTTATGCTGAAGTGACATAATTAAGGCAGAGCGTGTTGGCGGAGGAATCACAAAGAAATCAATCAGCCAGAATGGAGAATCTAGAAGCAAACCTAGGCAAATAAGAAAACTCTGAAATATGCTAGGTGACATGACATATTAGAGAGGCATGCATTTTCTTCTGTATAAATATCTAGTTGTTTTAGCATCATTGACTGAAGATAGGTATACATACAGAAAAAAAAAGTAAAACAGGGTTTTTTCTTCGTACATCAGACAAAAATACCTTTCAGGTATGTCATAACCCTAAATGTATTAAAGTAAAGCTTTAAGGTCTTTAGAGGAAAGTATAGAGAACTGTCTTCATGACCTCAGAATAGGAAAATGTTTCTTAAGTCAACCACAGAAAGAATAAACCATAAGGGGAAAGGATGGTAAATTTGACCAAATTAAAATGCAAAACATCTGCACATTAAAATACCAGAAAGCAAGTTAATAGAAACGTACAAGTAAGGCGAAAATATCAGCAATGCAAGAACACACTGTGTCCCACTCTAAAAGCAAGCATATTATGGTACAATAACCCCTTTAAAACATTGTTGCAGTTTGATAGCACTAGGTATATGGGTTTAAGTATCATATTTATTGAGAGAAATAATTTCAAGTTTATTATTCTCCAGATAAAAAATGTTAGAATACACAAAAACAAAAAGCAGGTCAGGAAAAAGCTATATTTAAGCATACATGTAGACATGCAGCAAAAACATGAAGGTGTGCTAGGTGTACAAATCTTATTTTCAGGAAAGTGTTTCTCTCTTGTGGGGAGGGTCAGAGAGAGCAGGGAACCTTTAACAGTGGAGCAGGCTTAAGAACGCCAGTCTGCTGAGATGCCTGGGGAGGGGGCCTCTGGCCCTTGGTCTCCAGGGAAAGACCCCGAGCTCACTTTGCAGACCTCAGCTGGCCTCAGCTGGCGACCTGAGCAGTTCCACATGCAGACCTTGTTATTACTCACGGCTTTGCTCCACGTAGAAGATACGGTCGCCACAGCACAGCCCTGCTGTAATCCTACCCTCTGAGAAAATGACAACTAAAAAAAACAAAACAAACCCCAAAACACTGGCTATTAGGAGATTCAAACTTGGGTTAAGAAAGCAAAAAAAGCATGAAGAGCAAGGCTGTGGAGGACAATGTGATGGGGACGTGTGACTCAGCGGCTTAGGAGAAGGATTGGGCTTTCCTATTGTTTGTAGCAGTTAGTTGTTTTGAGGAGAGGCCAGGGGGAATTTCATGTTTAGTATTTGCAAGGTGTCACGACACGATGGAAATAGTATGACGTGAAGGAACCTCTTATCCCCAGAACCAGTTCAAATTTTGAAACAGGGTTTTGCTGAGTTGCCAAGTTACCCAGGCTGAGACTGAACTTGGGATTTTCCTGCTTCAGCCTCTCAGAGTGCTGAGATCATAGGCATGCACCAGCATGTCTGGCTATAACAATGTCTGACTATTAAATTACCCTTGTGATGTCACTGGATGTTGGGTTAGGAAGAGATGCACATAACCTGGCTTTTGAAAGCCCAAACAGGATTTTGATGCTCCCGCACCATTTGTTTCCTAGCAAGAGGGCTGCCCCAGGCTTAGCCAGTGCCAGGGTGGAGCTGGCCCCACCCCACTCCTCTGTCCACAGGTATTCAGATTCCATCATTCCACTTTGAATGTAAAAGCACTTTCTCCAGAGCCAACATTTTCCGGGCATAAGACTACATGAAACACATTCATATCAAGACTTTGCTCTCTTTTTAGAAAGGCAACAGAGGAGAGTTGCACTCTCTGGAGAAGCCCGTGACCCAGAGCTGACAGCAGAGCTCCATTCCTGTACAATCCACTTCTTACCATGCCCAGCTGAGAGGGCAAGTCTGTTGCAGATTACAGGGAAATTTGCTCTGGGCTAAGTCTGAAAGCTCTCCTTTTTGAGAATTCAAGGCTCCCAGGTTTCCAAACTCAGTTTGACAGTCCCCTTGAAGTATTTTTGGTCGTTAGGGCACTTTTCTATGAAAAGTCTGGAGGTCTATCTTGGTTAAGGTTTGATGCAAGTAATAGCACATTCTAATCCAATTTGCTAGTAAAACAACTAATGAGCTTAGATAAAGAGAAATCCCAATTCAGGAATGTACTAAAATTGATTAATTCAGAGGACCATGAATGGCATAAAAGATCCAGGTTCTTCCCATATTTCAGCTGTGCCATCCTTTGTGCTGTTTAGCTCCCCTCATAGTCTTAAGCTGGTTGCCATATTTTGGGTAAGCATGGGCAACAGTTATTATCAGGAGAGTGGCCAACTTTTCCTATCTATGAGAACTTTTTCCAGAAGCTCCATTTGGTAGAATTAGGTCAAATGCTTTTTTCTGATTCAAATCATGTTAGGGGTGGGCCCGGCAGGATGGCTCAGTGGTCTAAAATGCCTGCAGGCGGCTGCAGGGACCATGGTTCGATTCCCGGCACCACATGCTGCGCCAGTCCTGCCCTCAGGGCAGGCTGAGCCAGCCATAAAAATAAATAAGCAAACAAAAGTTCTGAAACAAGAAAATTAAAAAAAAATTAAAAAAATCATGTTAGGGGGGCTAGAGTTACTATGATCAGTTTAGAATAAATTCAGATGTGCTCACCTCAGCACATGGATATATACTAGAATCCAGATTTAGCCACAAGTCACCTGGGGGAATAGGCAAATGCTCAGTCAATATTGTGGTTGTACTTGGTAGGCAACTGTCTTCCTAAGGTTTCTTTTACTATTCCAGTTCTAAGATTGTCAACTTGTTACGTTAGTTTGGTTCTTTTCATAGATTAGAGAGATCCTCTTGAATCAGATCAATCAACTTGATCAGAAACAAATCATTTTATGTTTATTAAACTTAACTCAAAAATTATCAAAAAATTATCAAAAATTATTTGTTAAGAAGCTGGCACAAAAAGGCTGGCAAGATAGCTCAGCAGACCAAGCATCTGCTTAGGCAAGCGCAGGGACTGGAGTTTAATCCCTGGCACCACATGTTGTGCTGGGCCCACCCTCAGACATGCTGAGCCAGCCACTTAGACCAGGCATGGTGGTGGATGCCTATAATCCTAGCATTGGGGAAGCTGAAAACAGGAGGATCATGGTGAGTCTGAGCTGCATAGTGAGACCCTGTACCAAATACAATTTTTAAAAAAAGAGAAACAAAGAATTTGGCACATAGAAGTCACAACTCTAGGGCACTAGGCACATGTAAACATATACCTTATGAATATACAGCCACTGCACTATCTTTAATAGTACTTAAGCCAGGTGTGGTGGTGCATGCCTGTGATCCCAGCACTTTGGAGGCTGAAGCAGGAGGACTGGTGTGAGTTCAAGACCAGCCTGGGCTACAAAAATCAGCTCAAAGCCAACCTGAACTGCATAGTGAGACCCTGTCTCAAAAAAAAAAAAGTACTTAGAAGAAAGGAGTTAAATTCTTACTTCACACTCTATAAAAACTTAACTCAAAATGGATCATTAGCCTACATGTAAGAGCTAAAAAGCAAAATAAAAATAAAAAACCTTGGAAAAAAACATAAATCTTGATACCTAAATTCTGAGGGGGGTGTTGCTGAATTGGAAATAAGAATTATTTCCAATTCAAAGGTCCCACTCCTGGTACCAAATTAGGTCTCGGTTAGTTTTCTTTCATTGCTGAGACAAAGTGCCCAACATCCAAATTTAAGGAAGGAAAGGTTTATTTAGCTCACAGTTTGGAGAGGTTTTAGTCCATAATCAGCTGGCTCCCAGGCAGACTGGTACATAGCTGATGGCAGCAGTTCATGGTGGTGGAAAATAGCCAGAGGAAAAGGGAGGAGTAGCAGTGGCAGCAGCAGTGACAGGAGAGGCAAGCCTGTCTGGCTTTCTTGTAAGGGTGAGTGTAGCACTCACATCCATAATCCCAGCAGCACTCACTTCCATAATCACAGCATTGGGTGATGAACTAATGACAAACTCTAGAAGTCCACCCTGACCACATGAGGCTTTTCTGGGGACAACTACACACAAACTATAACATTTTACCCCTGGCTCTGCAAAGACTCATACACATCACTTTATACAAAAGTCATTGTAGTCCATCTGTAAGAGTTGACAAAGTTCTAACAGTTTCATTATTACTGAAATGTCCAAGATCCAAGTCTCCTCTAAGATCTAGAGCAAACTCTTAGCTTTGAGAGTCGGTACAAATAAAAGTTAAACACTTTCACCTTTCAGACACTCACACACACACACACACACACACACACACACACACACACAAGATTACCATTCCAAAAAATACAAACAAGTGGATACAAAGCATTGGGACCACAGCAAGTCCAAGGCAGAGCAGGAGAAACCTTAAATCCTGTAGTTCTAAGTTCAACATCTAAGGCAATCTGTGGCAAATTGTGAGCTAAATAAATCTTTCCTTCCTTTAATTTGGGTGTTGGGTATTTTGTTCCAGTAATGAGAGGAAAGTAACTGAAGTGTTGTGTTAGTCAATGTTTTTTTTTTTTTTTTGTCTTTTTGAGACAGGGTCTCACTATGCAGTTCAGACTGGCCTTGAGCTCACTTTTGTAGCCCAGGCTGATCTCGAACTCGCACCGATCCGCCTGCCTCAGCCTCCCGAGTGCTGGGATTACAGGCGTGCACCACCACGCCCAGCTCAAGTCAATGGTTTTTAATACAGTAAAACCTTGACTTATGAGTAGCTTGTTCTCCAAGTGTTCTATAAGAACAAACATTTCTAATTATTTTTTAAAGAATTAAAAAATTTTTTTATTTATTTTATTTTATTTTATTTCTTGTTTCAGAACTTTTGTTTGTTTATTTATTTTTATGGCCAGCTCAGCCTGCCCTGAGGGCAGGGCTGGCGCAGCATGTGGTGCCGGGGATCGAACTGCAGTCCCTGCAGCCGCCTAAGCTCTCCTAAGCAGGCGCTTTAGACCACTGAGCCATCCTGCTGGGCCCAGCATTTCTAATTATAACTTGATAACTGAGCGAGATCTTCTAATAGGTGTCTACATGATGCTGACTGTCACGTGATCACAACTGAGCCAGTGATGGTCCTTTCCCCCACCCTTCTCTGTGCTGTGGGTGATCATCTCCCACCAGCAAAAGGTTACAGAAGAGGAAGAAAGAAAGGTGTCAGAATCCCTCACTTCAAATGATATTAGAGAGGTGCATAGAGTGGGAGAAGCTGTGCAAACTTGTGCAGGAAAGCACCCACTGAAGAAGGCTGTGTCAGTGAGCAACAAGTTTGCTTAATGACAATGCAGTGTCACATTTCTGTGACATCTGAAAAAGGAGGCAAAAGTGAGTGTCATCAGATAAGCTCCTTGTTAAAGTTTCATGGAAAGAAAATGATTGCACTGAGCCAAGAGATAGCAGTGATGCTGTTGGTGACAGTGAAAGCCATCCTGCACAGTCACCCTCCTCTCTCATTTTCCTTACACCAGCCAAGAAGGTTTTCAAAGATAAGCACAGATTAATTTGTTCACTCTTTAATATTTTGTATTATATTATTTTATCAATTTTATATGAATATTTTGGGGTTGTAAAATGAACCATTGAAACAAATCATTCCCACTCTTTCTTATGAGGTTATGGGGAAATTTGCCTGTTATATAAAGGCTTTGAATTATAATCATGTTTCACAAACAGAGTATGCTTGTGAGATGCAGTTTTACCTAGGGCACAAGTAAGAAAAGAAAAAGAAAAAGGAGTTGGACCTCATCAAAATGAAAGTTTTATGCTCCAAAAGTTACACTCAAGAAAGTGAAAAGACAGGGCTGTGGAGATAGCTTAGTAAAATAAGCACTTGCCTGGCAAGCACAGGGCCCTGAGTTCAATCCCCAGTACTGAGAAAACAAAGTGAAAAGACAGTCCAAAAACTGGGAGAAAGTATCTGTAAATCACATAGCTACAGAGAGCCTAGAAGCCAGAATAGCTAAAGAACTCCTATAAATCAATGATACAAATGCAAATAACAAAAAATGCAATTTAAAAATTGGCAGAAGTTTAAATAAACATTTCTTCAAAGAAAATGTACAAATATTCAGTAAGGACATGAAAAGATGCTGGGCCTCACTGATCAAGGAAATGTGAATCACACCTGAAGAGCTCACGCTCACCAGAATGGCTGTAACGAACAAGATGATAGCAATTTCTGGAAAGGAGTTGGAGGCGTCAGGACGCTGGCACGTTGCTGGTGGAAGTGCGAAGCAGAAAACTGGCAGCGTCTCAAAAGGCTAATTGTGAAATTACCTCAGTAACAAACTCCACTCCCAGGTGAATACACAAGATAAGTGAAAATACATGTCCTTCCAAACTTGCACACATAGCAGTGTTACTCATGATTGCTCCAAAGTGGAAATGTCCCAAATTTCTAAAAACTGGTGAACAGATACACAAAATACGGCCAGTTACATGATGAAACATTATTCAGTCATAAACATGAGTGGCGTCTTCATGCATATTACAACATAGAAGAAGCTTGAAAACACTACTAAGCGAAAGAAGCCAGTCGCAAAACACCGCATGCCGTACTGAGTCCTCTTAAGTGCTCAGAATGGTAAATACAAGGTAGAAAGTAGGTTAGCAGTTGTCCTAGCCTTTGGGAGGGGAACTGGAAAGTGGCTGCCAGTCGCTGTGGAGTTTCTCTTTGGGATGATGAAATCTTCTCAAATTAGAAAACGATAATGGCTGTGCAACAGCCGCTGTGCTATCACTTAGTAGTATACTTGTCAAGAATGAACCTGATGATATGCAGTATTTCCCGGGAAAAATATTTATATGACTATAGCAGGGCTTTGGGGGAAATAGGACAAAAAATCAGTGAGCTTGTAAATGCTTAGTTTTGCAGAATCTGTCAAGCTGTTTTATGATTGTGAACCTTGCCCATTTCATTTTGTCTCTTCCTGCCTTTTGGTCTCAGCGGCTCACTGTGAAGCTCAGTGGATTCACCCTTGGCTACAGGCTGCATGTGTCAGAGCCACCCTGAGAGCTTTTCGGGAACTGAGCCCAGTGCAGGCTGTCTACTCCTAATGTCCCTCCATCCATGGAGAGTTTATTAATGTCTCCATGCCATTCCAATGTGCTGACAAGACTGAGAGCTATGAAAAGTAGACCAAGACCATGGCTGCTCTGGGTCAGAAGGTGGGGTGATCCTTCAGCATGCTTTTATTCTTCATTTTTGGTATAATTTATTGAGATATTGCTTTATTGGGGATTAAACCTCAGACTTTGACACTGAGGTACATCCCAGCCCAGTAGTAGTTTTTCAGAGAGTGTCTCACCTAGTGTCCCTACTCCATCCTCTCTCAGTATCGCAGTAGCAATTATAGGCATGCACCACCATTTCCAGGCTGAAGTCTAATTTGTGTATACTGAATTTTACCTTTGATAGCTCAGTGTGGTGGTGCACACCTGGGATCCCAGTACGCTGCGGGCTTGAAACAGTAAGACTGCAAATATGAGCCTTGCTTCAGCAACAAAGCAAGATTCGAGACAAATAAAAGGCTCTCTCTCTCCTCTCTGTCTCATTTCTTTCTCTCTCTGTCTCTGTCTCTCTCTCTCTGTCTCTCTCTCTCTCTCTGCCTCTCTCTGTCTCTTTCCTCTCTATCACTGTCTCTGTTTCTCTCCATCTCTCTGTCTGTTGCTCTTTCTCTCATACACACACAAATACAATTACCCTTTTACTTTTATTATTTTTTTTCTGTATTTAGGACAGGGTCTACAGGGCCTTACTACATAGACAGTCATTGTCTTGTGTTCAGCCTCCCAAGTGCTGGGATTATAGGTGCATGCCACCACCCTGGCCACTGTGCTCTGCCTAAGCAGATGCTTTAGATTGCTGAGCTATACAATTATCCTTAATATATATATATATATATATATATATATATATATATATATATATGTAGTTTTGCAGCTCAAGGCATGACTTAGTGATAGAATGTCCAAGGTTCAATCTGTAGCACCATAAAAAATAAAAAGAAAGGGAGAGAGAGAGAGAGAGAGAGAAACAGAGAGACAAAGACAGAGAGGTAGAGAGAGAATGAGAGAAATGGAAAGAAGGAAACAGCTTGATGAATTTGGACAAATATACAAAGTCCTATGACAACCACTATAATCAATGTATTGCATATTTTTATTACCTCTCCAAATTTTGAGTTCCTTTGCAATTGTTTCCCTTATATGTTAGAGGTGTACACTGGAATACCATGTAACATTAAAATCATGTCCTTGAAGATATATGTAAGAATATGGAGAAAAATTACCAAACAAAGAATGAAAAGCAAATCAAATTCTGTGTAATGTAATCTTGATCAATGATTTTGTATGTGTATGTGGAAGTGCACATTTCTCCATGTATTTACATATTTGTAGGAAAACATCAGTGTTTAAAACTGAGTATGGTACTTATAAGATGTTAATTTTCTTCTTTGTGTTTTGTGTTTTCTAGTTAGTCTATAACAACACATTGTTTCTTGAATATAATAAGATATTTAAAGGTAATGACCTTTGGGCCTGTGATACATAGAGCCTTCTAAAGAAAACTGTCCTCCCCTGCCAGGTACCAGGCCCATAGCTGTAAATTTACTTCTCGGATCCCACACATTTCAGGTCATTGGCTCATAGCAACTGTTATCACCAAAAGTGATTAATAAGATGATATTGACTTCTACTGAGATGGGTATCAAAAATATTGACCCATGAGGAGAAAATATTGATGGAATAAGAACCAATGTCTTGCGTTGCCTTGAAAGGAGTAATAAACCTTCCTGCTCACTGAATTCCTTATTCTCTTATCTATTTTCATAGGCAATTGCACATCTGAAGTCAAAGATGGTACTTCTTCTCAAGCAGTGTTAGAGGCATGAATTTGGAACTTACTACAAAGGGAACATGGGGAGAATGGCCCTATGGGTGTGGAATTAATCTAAATTATTGGACAGAGGGAGGAAGGGAGGGAGAGAGCGAGAAAGGAGAACATAGATTAAACATGCCAGTGAATGCCAAGATAAAATTTTGACAATAAATGTCTGTTCAAGTCTTATTTAAATGTTTTAGATTCAGCAGCATCCTAATTAGAGATACTAGGACATACCTTTTGACTTGCTCAAACACATCAAAAACAGCTCCAGTTCTCCAGACTATACACAACTGATTCATTCTTCCTTGGAGCCAGCACATCAGTCCATTGGGGCTTTGGTTATTTTTTCTTTTTAGGAACAAATACAATGGGAGATGATGGCAGATGGCTACAGCTGGAATGTTTTATCTGGCATTTTTCTCAAATAAAGGAAGATGTTATAATAATATGTTGGTTGAACCATCACTTGAACCAGCAACTTTTTTTGCAGGTTGCTCTGGAATGGGTAAAGTGATGTGTTGCTATTATTTTCATGTTAAACGAATTCCCCTGGTTTGAGTGTAGTTTCTTGGATTGTTTTTCCACTGCAGCAAAGCAAATCTCTCCAAACTGTAGTAACTTAAAATAGTCATCTGTTTGCTCCAACTTCTGTGGGGCTAGACTAAGCCCGGATGGTTCACCTGGTACGGGCTGGGCTTGTTCTGATGTCTGGCCTTGGCTAGGCAGGTGGGGCCTCTCTCTCTCCCCTTCTCGTGGTTTAGTGGCTTCTGGTGCTCTGTTGCAGCAGGAGGTGGGCAGAGCTGCAGGGCCACAGGGAGGCCCCAGCTCAGAAGCGTAATGTCACTTAGGTGTATCCCAGCAGGGAGAGGAAGTCACCAAGGGAGGCCAGGCTCAGGAATGGGCGAGGAGATTCATCCCTCGGGAGCTGTGAAGGATCTGTGGGCCTCTTTTAGCCTACTGAAGCTTCCCAGTCTGAAGCCAACATGGTGGAACTAAAAGGAGAGCAAGATTTGGAGTTGGCCATCCCTGCCTGTGTGCCACGACCTGGGATGCTCTATTTCCTCTTAGAGTCCCTTATGTAACACGTTCATTCTCTCCCTCTCTGCCTTGCTCTCTCCCTCCTTCCCCAGCCCCTCTTGGAATATTAAGGAGTTAACTGAGGGTATTTTCACCGAGATACACCTCTGGCTCTTTTTAATTCATTTTTTAAATTGTGAGATAGGGTTTCACTCAGTTGCTAGTTTTCCCAGGCTCTGACTTGAGATTCTCTTGCCTCAGCCTCCCATAGTGCTGGAATTATGCCAGATTTGTTCTATGTACAATATTCATAGCAGGATGTCAATAAACCCCTTTGCTACCAAGAAATTAGCCATTCCTTGTTGAGTCTATAGAGTAGTCATAGCTCTAAGTGACAAAATCCTGACTCTAGAGTATGCTGAAGTATGGGTACCTGAGGGAAATTTTTATTCAGCAGCTTGGCACTGTAGTCAGAAACCCAGGCTCCATCCACTTCCAGTCTGGCATCCTTTGTGCGTTTTCCTTGTCTCTGGCCAGCTTCCTATGGTTAGTTACAAGGTGTGTGCCACAGTTCCAGGCATCTATGCAGGTGGGAAAAGAGTCATCTCTTTTTTTGGCCAGTGTGTGTGTGTGTGTGTGTGTGTGTGTCTGTCTGTCTGTCTGTCTGTCTGTCTGTCTAGGGCCCTTTCCTTCAGTCTCTGCCAGTGCTCTCTCCTTTTTGTCTTACTGACCCCAAATACACTGCAGGTGTTTGTGTGACTCATCCCTGGCAAAGGCAATGGATGAGATGATCCAGCTTGGGTTAGAATAGTCAGAAACCCCTACCAGAGTCAGGGAATGTATCCCGATTTCTCTGACATCCCATGTCAGGAGGACAGAAGTAGGTGTTGAAATAAAGTTCGGGTTCCCTTGGGCACTGGAAAGGGCAAGGCTGTTACCTGGCAGACAAAGTAGTTCCTGCCACTAGGGCTCAGGCTCAATACGTCTGAGCTAACTCGCTTGTCCCTGGCTTATCCTGAGGAACCCACCTGTCAGGATGGAATTTCAGGGAACTCATTTTTCATGTTGCGTAAGTAATGGGGACAGTAAAGGACAACAGAGTCCTCTTGTTCCAACTCAGAATTGAACTTAAGGGGCTTCTGTATGCACATATCTAACAGGCAAGCAGCACTGACAGATGCTAAGTAAGGGTTCTGAGAAGAAATTCTGTGATGGACTACTAGCCAAAGTCACCTTTCCTAAAAGTTAAAAGTAAATTCCCGCTTCAGTCCTATAGCCTATGGAATATCCAGAGCAGCCACCAGCTCTGCCGGCATCACCAACTTCTGTAATTCTGTCCTGGACGGGGGAAGGGGTTCATATCCTGTGCTCACAGCTACCTCCTGATGACTTCTTCTGAATTCTGTGGCCTCTGTCTGAGAGTGCATGACCATCTCCTTCTCTTGGGCAGCACTGACCAAGGTATGACCTAGCTCTTGTCTTTTATTAGTTTTCCATCCCTCCAGCCAGTGGGGAAAATAAGCATTTCTGTGGGTAGAAGACCCAATTTAAGGTTTGGAACCGTGAAGGGGGATTTCTATAAATTTAAGCAAGCAACTTAATACTCAATCAACATTCTTATTGTTGAAAGTTACTCAGTTTCTAAGGACCTCCTTACTAACTTCACTCTTCTCACGCCTGAGTCTGAGCCCTTCTACAGTCTTCTTTCTTCGCTCACGGTCAGTTCTCACTCATTTCATGCTCACTGTTTAAGCGGGGCTGTTGTTTCTTTGTTTTGTTGTAAGCCCATCCTTAAACTCCAGGATTTTCTTAGCAAAGACAGTCATCTCTAAGAAAAGCTCTGGAGCCAGCTGTTCAAAAAGTAAACATTCCACCTTGGTTCAAATGACATAGTGGAGAAATCAGAGCTAACATCATGGATGTAAAGACAGAATTGGTTTCCAGAAGCAGAGGCTTCACGGCCAGGACCACAGGCAGGGAGGGGCATCATGCTTACCTGGGA
The DNA here is from genome assembly GCA_004027025.1 of Myocastor coypus. Classification (NCBI taxonomy): domain Eukaryota; kingdom Metazoa; phylum Chordata; class Mammalia; order Rodentia; family Myocastoridae; genus Myocastor; species Myocastor coypus. Next base: position 40,519 of record PVJA010004445.1, on the reverse strand, counting down.
TGGGGAGGAGGCTGAGTTGGTTGAACCTGAAGGATTCTATTTGTCAACAACTGAAAAAAGTTTCAATGTGGGTGTGATAAGAGGCGGTGTGATGGAGCGATTATGGAGAACTCTAGAAGCCAAACCCTGTAAATAATGTTTACAGAATATGAGGAGGTTACATGGTTCGGGAACACCTGGGCACGGTGTGTGGGAGGGTGCTGCGGCTGATATTAAGCTTTACATAACGCTATTCTCTTTTCCTTTCCTTACTCCTGAGCTCTAGGTGAACACAAGATCATCCACAGAGATTCACCAACCTCCAGCATGAATACATGGCCAAACTCAGGCCAAGAAACACGGAACATCAGACACATGAAGACTGGGGAGGCTCTTCACGTTACTTCAGAACATCTGGCCATCACTCCACATAGATGTCTGTGTCCTGAAAGGTAGAACTGAAGAACTGATCTAGGCTATGGAGACTCTAAAGATAGGACAACTAAATCAGTGAGTTATCCTGGGTCAGTATTTTATTTTATTTGCTATAAAAAGGAGACAATTGATGGGACTTATGTAAGTCTGTAAGTTAGACAATAATAGCATTATGTCAGTTACATTTTTTGTACTGATTATTGTATCAAAGTTAGGTTGGAGTATAGTTTTGTTTTGGAGAAATCTTGTGCATTGAAGTTATTTAGGGATGAAGGGATAAAGAGGCAGACTGTAACTTATGTTCAAAAATTTTAAGGAAAATATATAGAAAGAGCGAGCGATCGTGCGGATCCGGTACAATCTTGTGACAGCTTGTGTTTAGATGCCTCCCAAGGCCTCACGCAGTAACAAGTGGAACTTTTTCAGAGGTGGCTGAATCTGCAGTGTGTGGCCAAGTGAAGGTGCCATGCTAGGATGAAGGGTGCTGGGGGGAAGGGTGTGTGATTACTAAGTCAGTCCGGACTGGTTTAGCACAGCTGTAATCCTGATAGCCTGGAGACAAGATAAGGGGCACAAAGAGCCTTGATGTGCCCTTTGCTCATGCTGCTGTCTTCTGCCCACCATAGACTGCGTCTCCTCTGTGGTACCCTCTGCCATGCCACCCTGCCTTCGGGACACCCAACAGTGGCCTGGAGCCTCTGCAAGCCTTCTCCTTTCAACCTGGGCAGTGGGTATTTTTGTCTCAGCAATGAGAAAAGAACGAAGACAAATGTTAGCATGTGGGATATGTTGGTCCAGGGTAGGTGGGGCTTCTTTGCAGCATTTTCATGATTTTTCTTTAAGCATGAAATGATTATACATTTTTTAGAAGTTCTGGAAATTGAGCCCAGGAATACTGCATCACTGAGCTATATCCCTAACCCCCCTCCCTATCCCTGCTTTTTTTTCTTCCAATTTGAGAAAAGATCTTGCTGAGTTGCTCAGGCCCGCCTCAAATCTGTGATCTTCCTGCCTCAGCCTCTCAAGCAGTTGTGAATACAAGCATGTGCCACTGCAGCTGGATGGCTCTGTGCGTTCTTAAGAAACGAGCCCATCCTGCCCTTCCCCCTTCCCCCTGGCCGGGGGTTGGCCCTGAAGTGAGGTGGCAGTGCACTGCCAGCCTTGGCCTGTCCTCTCTCTGGTAAGACTGATGCCTTGAGGGTGCGGAGGAGCTCCATGTGCTGGTTTAGCTTTATCTCCTAAACACATAGAAGTTGGGGTAATGGACAAAGTAGGTGAAAACTACTCTTGTGGGGAGAATGAGTGAAAAAGGAATTAAAAATACGACAACTTAAGGGAATAGTAATCTCCTATTCAAATTTATTCAAAGAGATTTTAAAATTAAAAAGCACAGAAAAAAAGTTCTAGGGAGAAGAGAGATACTTGGGGCTGGGGCACCTTTCTAGACCAGTGGTCGTGGTGCGTGATTGGAGGCAGACAGCGGGACTATCTTGGTTTAAGTGAAGAAGTGCAGAGAGCTATGAGTCCATCTGGACTGAGGAGACAATCAAAGACTACTTAGTGGGATACCTAAGAAGAATAAGGCTGGGTGTGGTGCAAGCCTCCGTCATCCCAGGATCTGGGAGCCTGAGCCCAGGCTGGATGACTTGGCAAGTTCTGTCTCAATGTAAACAAAAAGTTATAAAGGAGTGGGCATATGGCTCAGTTCTAAAGCTCTGGGTCCAGTCTTTAGTAACACACACACACACACACACACACACACACACACACACTTACACTATAACAGCAAAAGCAACTGATATTTATTGAGTGCCCTTGGGTAGAGTCTGAGTACTTCATGTATATTGGCTCCCTCAGCCCTTACAATAATTGTGGCATCCCTACTCCCCAGAGGTGTGAGGAGAGGCTCAAGGAGGTTGATTTAAGGTCATTTGCCAGTAGAGGACAGAAGCTTCAGACACCGGCGCACTGGCTCCTGATCCCACTGAACCCAACGGAAAACGAACAAATCGCTTGACTCATTTTGCTTCTTTCACGACAGCTTTAGAGTCACGGCCCTGAACAATAGGTTGCTAGCTTTCCACTAGCTGAGATCCAGGAACTCCAACGGCTGCCTCATACTGGTGTTGGCTCTTCGGGAGCTCGGAGGCCTCTCGTGTCTAGTTCCAGCCTGCCGAATCCACCCACCCCTTCTCCGTGGCCAGTGCGATTGTCGGAGAGGTGATCTTTGGATCTCAGAGGCCAAAGTTACCTCGCAGAACACACTAGCGCCCCCATCTTGTGAACGTGGCTCCCAGGAAAATACAGGAAGTCTGACCCTGCAGGTCTCTCGTTCTGATTCAGTCCCTTGTCTTCACCAACCTCCTTTCCCCACCCTGCTTCTTTGTTGTCCCTGAGCGCTGCCCTCAGGAGGAGGGCTGAGACCCTCTCTGACCCTTACACTTGGCTGCCTCGTGAATGAACCAGTTCGTTACCTCGGCGCTGGCCTCCTGAGTAAGAAGCAGAAAGTGGGGCTGTAGCTGCTGACGGCGACTCTGCCATCTGCTTCTCTGCTGTCCTCGTCCTTCTTTCCTGCAGCAGCACTTGGTGGCCCCATGTGCAAAGTGGAAACCCCGTGTCCTCTTCCAGAACCAGACAGGAGAGGGAGAAGCAGCCTGCGACGCATTGAAATAGCTCTGGTTCTCAGGAAGGGCAAACGCTGCCTATGTGATAGCAAAGGCGGGGTCTGGTGAGGGGGCCACTGTCCTAATCTGGCTCCTGTGCGGCCAGGGTACCAGAGGCATCTACAGAGTGTGGTTCCCAGCATCCCAGTGAGGACAGCTTCTGTCCTCACTCCCACAGTTGTGGTAGGGTGAGGATGGAGGTCAGGCAGACACGGGGCAGGGCCCCGGCTGTCCAATGGGCCTCTGCTCATTTCTTTCTATGCTACCGTTTCCTGTTTCAAAGAGAGGAGAACGTAAGTCCTAGAGGGCCTGAAACGGGAATAAGAAGAAGTGGCTTTATAAACGCACGTTCAGACCCTAAGACTCTGCTCCTGGCCAAGAGACATGCAAACATTTTTAATATCCTTACTCTGGATCCACTTAAATGGAAACAGCCTCTGGTATTTTTAGCAGCTGTGTAATCAAAGTAAAAAAGAAGAGGAAAGTGTGTTTTTCTCTCTCTCTCTCCTAGTTAGCATAAGAGAATGAACTACCCAGTCCTTAATAGCAAGGGAGCTCTGCGGGGAAGGGAGGAAAATACCCCAGAGTCCCTGTTGGCTCCTCCTCTGGCCTAGACAGGATTTAAAAACCCAGGGCAGAGAACCAGGGAGAAAAGCCAGCGAGGGGCAGACCAGGACCAAAGTCCAGACACCCGGGGTCTTAGCACCTGGTGCTCACAGGAGGCGAAGCTTCAAGCAGTGCTGGGAGCCTCCCAGGTAGGAGAGCCAACTGCCAAGCTTTGCTTACAAGAGGAAGGTGCCAGGTAGGGTGCCCAGGGGTCTTGGTATACAGGCAGTGTCATTCAGGGTAGACTTGAGGTAGAAAAGACTGCATATCCCGGGCCCTGTGTGCCTTGTCCTCGTCCGCTGTTCTATGCCGTCCTCTGCTGGGCAGTGTCGCGACCTGGCCAGGTGTGGAATGCATTGAACAAGTTCTTACCTGGAGCAGTACATTTGTAGCTAAAAGGCTTGAGTCTAGCTTGTCCTTCTCTTACTTTTTCTTTGTTTCTTTATAATGTCAGAGGAATCTTCTTTTATTTGTAATTTCTCCCCTTGTCTTTTTGCTTCTTTAAATCCTAAAACAGCTTGGTGTTTAGTTGTGATCATGGAACTATTAGAATTTTCTTTTTTTTTTTCTGATTTTGTTTTTTTGGCGGGGGAGGCTGTGTGTGTACCAATTAATATGATGTTTGAAAATTCACTTAAAGGGTGTTGGCATTTATACATCTAATTGTTTAGATTTTAATTTTTTTATAAGAAGATGATTTATTTTCCCTACATTTCCATACAAATGGCCTCACAGCGTCTCGAAGAAGCCATTCTGAAACATTGGAAGAATAACTGAATTTAACCTTTAATACAGAAAAAGAGAAAAAAAGAAAAGAATGATGCAATAGATTACTTCTTAGAGGTCTGACTTTTTATTTGCATTTTATTTTATTAACTGTTACATTTGGGAGAAACTTAGAAGGAGGGAAAAAACAAGCAAAAATAGGTAAGGTTTTACTGAAGACATGAAACTCATTGTTATAAGCATGCAAAAAAAGAACTTGCCTTAATCTTCAAACAACCAATGGCCCACATCTAGACATAGACCAGCACTGGAGCTCAAGGCTCCTGGATTTTTAGACAAGCCAAGACGTCACCAAGATAGGTGACACATCCTGTGCACAGGCAGGTGGCAGAGCCCAGCATCTGCACAGAGCACTCAGTGCCTTTGGCAGTTGAGGGCTTACTGAAGACTCAGTGAAGGTGACAGTGTTGGGCCAAGGGAATCAGAGAGGAGTAGCACCACCACTGGGATCACTTGTCCCACAAAGGAGCAAAGAAAGCCCTTGACATTCTTCCACACAACTTTGAATCCCACTGTGTTCCCAAGTTTGTGGGCAGCAGCTGACTCCCTAAGTGAGGAAAATACGACAGATAACTCCAAATCATCTCATGGCTTTTGGTTTCCAATGTTGTGCTGCCCTATGGTTTGAAATGTAGGCTAGACTGAGCTCTGTTCCTCTGCCCAAGGAAGTCATGCCCAGGCCCATGGAAACTCTTACCACCCACACTCATGCCAAGGCTTTGGCTCCTGGAAGGTCTGGCTGCAGACATGAGATTGTGGGTTAGGCTCCGTCGCAGCATCTGGAGTCACCAGTCTGGGAGCTGATGATGTTACTATCACAGACCCAGTTCTTGAGGGACAGGGGCTTTGCCTGTCTCTACCACAGTGGACTCATGCTAATGTCAACCAGCTGCCATCTATACATGTGCCCAGAGTGTGGCTGGCACAGCACAAATCCTTGGAAATGGGCAAAGCCATGCCTCCTTGATAGAACGATGGAGCTTTAAAGTTAGTCCAGTGTGTGGAAAACCACATGTTAAACTATAGGAGTTGTAGCTTGTCATTACGTGGCTCTCCTTCTCATGCAGCTGAAGCAGATTTGCCACAGGATGCCCCTCAGGCGCAGGGGGAAGAGGGATAAGGAATCATGTAATAGCCATTCTGGGAGTTGGGCATTTGCTTGGATATGCGGAAGGAAGGTCTCTGAATTTAGAACCTATGTCTATTTCATTTTCTCACTGTGGTTGAGCCTGACCCAAGGGCTAAGGAAAGGCCTTTCTGTAAAAATGTAACTCATTCTTATGCGTGTGAATGGATGTCTCTGGAGTTCAGGGACAAGTGTATTGTTGTTTTGATTTTGTTCAGTACTGGGGATTGAATCCTGGGCCTGGTGTGTGCTAGGGCAGGCTCTGCCATTGAGCTACTCCTCTGGCCCCAAAGTAAGTTTTCAACATTACAGTCTGGAATGCTGTAAGTGCTTAGAGGATGGCGGACCCCATGATCACTGTCCATTTGGGTAGGTGGATCAAAACAAGCCTGTGCTCATCCCTGAGAAAGTGATGGAGAGCCAGGGCTGGTGTGGAGGCTCCCAGCTTCCCCTTCTCTGCCTCTTGTGGGTAGCACTGATTAGTGTGCCAAGGTGAGGGTCAGCTCTAAGAACTCCTGGGCAGACTCCACTGAATTCTGAGTGCAAGGCCCAGAGAAAGTCTTGATAGAACAGGTAAAGCCTTTCACACTAAGACAAGTTTTTCTTCCCATCCATTTCTGTCCTCCAACCTCCGTGAACAAACAGGTCAGCATCACAGAGTCTGGAGATAAAAATATTTGTAGGTACTGTGGTTGATTCAGTCAGATGGTGGTGGACTTGGGAACAGCGCTGCCTTGGGCACTTTCTGCCCCAGCATGCTGAAGGAGAAAGGGATTGGGCTACCTTGGTTGCCTGAGGTCTTCACTTAAAGATCTGTTCAACTGGGGTCAGTTCCCCCAGCCACTTGAGAACTTGCTGTCCTGGAACAAGCGCTTGGGGCGCAAATTGTGAGTCACCCAAGGCTTGGCCTGTGGATCACTGGCAAAATATGCCTAAGAGAGTTAGGGAAAGAGTGACATTTGTGACATCCATATTTCCCTAGGCACCTACTTCTTTCATTTTTCATAGGCCAATGATGTCCACCCCATCATTTGGGTGCAGAGCATCTTAAGTGACTGCACTGGAAATCCATGATAATACAGTTTTTCTAAAATCCAAAGCAGTGTTCTCATTTGCTTGAGGTTAACCATAAGTCAGGATGAGGTAATTGTGGGAGCCAGAGACAGCCCAGAATTTAACTAGAAAGATCTGTAATGGTGACTAGTGCTTGGTTCCTACTCTCTTTAGTATTAGTACTGTTTCCTGACTCAGGATGTGTGTCCTTATTTGTTGAGAATGAGGTGATACAGAGGACAGCAATCCTTGGGTTGGGGAGGACCAGCCGCACAGGGAGTCTGTCCACTAACCACGGCTTGGTTGGCATCAGCCGCAGGGGCCAGGGGCCTTGGTGCACTCGGTGTTTCTGAGCAAGGGAATTTTCAGCATCTTATCAGAAGTAGCTGGACTTATCCTCCCTGTGAGGAAAGCAAGTCATCTCTCTGGAAATCATCTTGACACTGCTCAGAGAAAGCGTGGGCACAGGCACGTGCTCTACTCATGAGCCACATCTTGGCCCCCAGTATCAATTTATCAGTGCTTTAAGTACCCATGGTCTGAGGATTTCTTTCTCTCTCTTTTCTTTCTTTCTTTCTTTCTTTCTTTTTTTTTTTTTTTTTTTTTTGTGGGACCGGGGTTCAAACTCACAACCTTGCACTTGCTCAGCAGGCACTTGTGCCTCAGAGGCATCTCCCCAGCTCCTTTCTTTCTTTCTTTCTTTCTTTCTTTCTTTCTTTCTTTCTTTCTTCTTTCTTTCCCCTTTCTTTGAGGCAGGGTCTCAGTGTATATGGCAGGCTTGATCTTGAACTCGCAATGACCCTAGCTGGGATTACAGGCATGTATCACCACATCCGGTTCAAGTTTCCTTTATTTTCATAAGAATCTATCTTCTTAAAAAATAAGGCAGGAAAAGGAAATTTTTTTTTTCTTTTCATGCCTACAGTACACATTGCAGAGAGATGAAGAACCCAGACTTGGGGTGTACAAGGACCTGCAGCCTGATCCCATCTCTGTAGTTGACTAGCTGTGTGTCTTTAGCCAAACTGCTTAAGCTCACCAAGCACCCATAGTAAAGAACGTTCTCAATTCATAGTCAGCATTTTGGGGATGAAATGTTACTGATGCTTATAATGTATGTGGCCCAGTATTCATTGTCTAATACACACACATACATGCACACACACACACACATGCACACACACACATACACACTCACAGTCCAGTGGTCATTATCTAATTCACAGATACTTGAGGCTAGAGATACAGAGGGGTCCAATATGCTATAGCTATTCTGGGCATTTCTGTGCTTGCAGGGATATCTGGAAACATGGGCAGACATGGAAACAGTTGCTATCTGGAAACTAAAGCCTATAGGGGTAGCTGCAGCTACCAAGAGGAATTAGAATCCTGTGACATCAGTGACTCTGAGGGCAGAGTGAGGGGGACCAGCTGGCCACCTCATGGTGAGCAGCGTACCCCTCAAAAGGCTGGTCCCAGAAAAGCTGTGTAAAGCAACCTGTGGCTGCCAGCTCCCACTACCACCCAGCGGCCCGCCTGCAGTCAGAATTAATCCAGTCAGCCTCAAGCCGGAGTCCTGGGGATGCCTGGCTTCCTGGCTGTAAGCGGGCTTTGCCTTGTGTGCTCTGGCACCTCTGCCTCACTTGCTGCAGGGAGTAACAGTCCCTATTCAGACACCATCTTCCAGTATGCTTGGTGATGGTTGGTGCCCCTTTGCCCCTCTCTCCTCCCCAGTTCAGCGTGCTTTGTGAGGTTTGTACTGGCAAACAGACGGAGTCACTCCTTCTTCCTGCCATTCAGGGAAGACAGGGTCCTGCAGCTGTGTCAGCCAGCACCAGCAGCGTCCCTCCTGTCTGTAACACCTGAGCAAGTGTTAGGTTGAGATTTTCCTCGTCTCACCTTTCGAGAAATCACCCTGCCCAGGAAAATCTGAGCCCAACCTGTGGAATCCGAGAGGCTCTAGTTAGCAAGGATGTCTCCTCACAGTAGGACAGGTGACACAAAGCTTCTATGGGAGTTTCTGGGGTTTCTCATTTGCAGGCTTCAAAACCAAATACTATGAGACCGGGTGCTGGGTAGCTTTGCTGTGGTTTATGGCGAGAGTCTCCGTCTATTTTTTTTTTTTTTTTTTTTTTTTTTTTTTTTTTTTTTTTTTTTTTTTTTTTTTTTTTTTTTTTTTTTTTTTTTTTTTTTTTTTTTTTTTTTTTTTTTTTTTTTTTTTTTTTTTTTTTTTTTTTTTTTTTTTTTTTTTTTTTTTGGTATTCATTTAGAACTTCTTCAGAAAAACCATCTGCACTTCATTTAGGTCTCAGGGACAGTAAGTCAGGGGCTAGGGGTAGGTGTGGGACAGGTGTGGGGAGAGAGGTAGGCTTTTCTGCCTCTTATCTGGCAGGCAGAGTTTGGATGACAGAATCTCCTGAGCTGGGTGAGTGCACACGGTAGGTGCTTTAGCGATTGCCGTGTGTTGCTACTGGGAACTCAGGAGCACATAGGGGTTAACAGCTCCACCCTGGACACTTTGTTCCAGCTCCAGTCTGTGGTCTGACCTGGATCTGAGCAGATTAGTGGGATACAATGCTAAGTCTCAGGCCTCATCCTGAGCATTATGTGGAGAATCATTATTTAGCCGAACTTTTTAAAAAGGCAAATGTGAAATGTCACTATTTCTCCCCTGTACCTGCCATCCAACGTCCCCAGACTGTCCTAGAAGTTGCAAGCTGACCCCAAAGCTTTTCTGGCTGTTTTTGTGACAGCAAATCCATGCCAGTAGCGGAACCTTGGTCCTCTCTGGGCCACGTCTCTTATTCTCACCCAATTAAAGCCTAGGACTTAAATTCCTTGAGATCACAAATCCCCTGAGCTGCTCCAGCACCCTGTGTTCCGCTCTAGCTGCGAGCGCCTCCTGTATGGTTGCCCAGGGTACATATGCCCACCATGCTACAACCCCAGTGGCCCTTTGGAGGTTCTGACATGTCTCGTTCATCTGGCACGGCCTTGGCTTTTCCCAAGGAGGCCTCCTTCCTGTCTCTGACACGAAGCTCCTTCCAGCCAAGTTCCCACTTCTTAATTCCTCCTGGCCAATCAGGCACCTGCCTCTTTCTTGCCTACCCCTTGCCACCACTCTGACTTCATTCCCACCTCCCATGACAGCCATGGACACCCTCTCATTCCAGTGGACACTTATTATCCATTGTCCAATCTCAAGTGTGCCTCTAACCACTCCATTGCATTCCATCCAATGAATGCAGTTCAGACCAGTGCCTGAAATTCACCAAGGGCTGAGAAAGGTGTTCCAGAGGCACGAGCAGGGGACACCAGAGAGCAGGCGGGAATGGTCAGTGTGAGAGGAAAGCAAGGAAGATATTTAGTCCTTGAGAAAGAGGGCATGAACTCTTTTTCCCAGTTTCTCAGCTACCTGTGGCCGCTTAGACTCTGCTCAAAATGCCCATCTTCTTCAGCAAACTGATGGCTCTCTTCTGCACCTTTCTGGACAGGGTCCTGGAGGGGCTGCTCTGTCTCTCTGAGGATGAGTTTCCAGGGGGCTTTTGGCTTCCTCCTAGAGGTCCTGCTTGGCTGTGTGCTCCTGGTGTCTGCAGCCCCGGCCGTGCCAGAGCCTCATGACTGCACTAACAAGGACCAGTTGGTGACCATCAGCCACAACTACAATATTGAGATGCCCAAGTCCACCGTGGTGCAGGTGGAGGCTGACCCACAGTCACTCAGCGATAATGGGACCTCACCCTTGGCCACAGGGGAGGAAGGAGAGGGACAGAACTTCATCTTCAGGCACAACATCCGCCTTCAGATGCCACCGAAGGACTGCGGCTTGTCAGATAGCTTCCAGGATCTCCTGGCCCGGGTGAAGAAACTGGAGGAAGAGATGGCAGAGTTGAAGGAGCGATGCAATGCCCAGCACAGCTGCCGGGGGACAGCTGGTGAGTTCACCACCTGGTGTCTGCGACAGACACCTGGCAGGCCCTGGTCCTGCACCTGCTCTCCATCAGCCTCGTGAACACTCTGAGCCTGGTGCTCCCACCTCTGCAGTTTTCTCAAGGGCCCTGCTCTTCATTGGTGGGTGCTAGTTTCAGGGGCGTCTGGAGTAGACTCCTCTATTTACGCTTCCAATGCAAATGCTTCCAGGGGCTCCCTTACCTGTGGATCGCATTGTTCTGAGAACTAGAGAGGATATGGACTAGATTCCTGGCCTAAGACAGAGATTCGGGAAGTTGGACACTAGGAGCTAGAAAGCGCTACAATTTCATTTTTGCCTAGTGAGGTTTCCTCAGCTCACCCTTCTCAAAACATAAACCTTCCAGACTGAACCAGAGGACAGTGAGCTGTACTCCAGTGTACATTTTGATACTTGAAGGAACTGCTGTGGTGATCAGCCCATGTTAAATGTCAGATATGGTATTAGCAGCTGGGGATGTGGCCATGAATAACTCAGCATAGTGCTGCTCAGAGGCGCTCCACTTTGGGAGGGTCTTAAGGAAGGGACACGGACCTTCTGAGAAGGTGGGCTTACACTGCCTGCCCTCCTGCTGCCCCCACATACATGGCCAGCAGGGAGCTTCTGAGGTCCACTTGCCCACCTTCCAAGCCATCCACAGGGCTTGTTGGATAAGGGGGCCTGGCTAAGTTCGGCCCCTCCCCCAGGAGAAGCCAGATTCCCACCTGTCTGGCTCTCAACCCACCTCCCTGGGCCAGCGACCGATGCCTGCAGCATCTAAGTCCCTTTCACAGTAATCTCCGCCACCCAGATGGAAGGAACTAGGGGAATTCAGCAGGGAAGGGAAAGGATGAAGGTGTGTAGCTTCTTAGGCAGACGGGTGGTGCCCAGCTGGAAAGCACTGGCTCAGTCTCCCCTGGAGAGCCCAGCCCCCTCCACAGACCGGAAGCCACAGATCTCCTCCCACCCATCTGCAGGCAAAGCTCTCGCCCTGCACCCACCCTCCACTCGCCCATCCTGTTTCTCCTGTTCCTCCCAGATCTGACCCGTCACTGCAGTGGCCACGGAACCTTCTCACCTCATACCTGTAGCTGCCACTGCGAGCAGGGCTGGGAGGGCGCGGACTGCGAGCTGCCCACCTGCCCCGGGGCATGCAGCGGCCACGGGCGTTGCGTGGACGGGCTCTGCCTGTGCGACGAGCCCTACGTGGGCGTCGACTGCGCCTACCCCGCCTGCCCGCAGAACTGCAGCGGCCACGGCGTGTGCGTACGTGGCGTCTGCCAATGCCACGAAGACTTCACATCGGAGGACTGCAGCGAACAGCGCTGTCCTGGTGACTGCAGTGGCCACGGCTTCTGCGACACGGGCGAGTGTTACTGCGAGCTGGGCTTCACTGGTCTTGACTGCTCCCAAGGTGAGAGTCACCTTTCCTCCCACTCAAGGTCTTCACTGAACATCTAACCAGTATCTAACACATTGTCCTGTGCAGGGTCTTCTTTGGAAGGGTCCTTAAAACAGACCGCTGGGTGCTGGGGGTTTGGGGCTGTGATTCTAGCGCTCTGTGAGGCTGAGGCGGTGGGGTCAAAAGTTTGATCTCAGCTTGGTCAACTCAGCAACTTGCTTGGACCCTGTCCAAACAAACAGATGAAAAAACAAACAAAGGCTCAGGGCCTGATAATTTGCATTTCTACAAGATCATAGGTGATGCAGATGCTACTACTTTGGGACTTCAGCTTTGGGGACTCCTGGTCTTATGATCTAAGGATCAGAGGGGTGGGGGGGGGAGGAGTCTGTATTGACTTGTAGCCAGATCATAACTCCCTGGACTGTGTGTGTGTCGAGAAGGGTGCTCCCCAAGGCCTGTGCCTCCTGGCTCACAATCGCGCTGCTAAGCACCCCAGCAGCATGCAGTGGTCACTCATTGACAGAGAGTTCTGTCCCTCAGTTCTTGCTCTCTCTCCCCTGTACCTGTTCTGCACCAGTCATCCCCCCTCAGGGCCTGCAGCTCCTGAAGAGCACAGAGAACTCCCTGCTGGTGGGCTGGGAGCCCACCAGTGACGTGGACCACTACCTCTTAAGCTACTACCCCCTGGGGAAGGAGCTCTCTGGGAAGCAGATCCAGGTGCCCAAGGAGCAGCACACCTACGAGATTCCCGGCCTGCTACCTGGGACCAAGTACATAGTCACCCTGCGCAACGTGAAGAAGGACATCATCAGCAGCCCGCAGCACTTGCTTGCCACCACAGGTGAGGGAACAGCCAGACTCCTGCGCTCCTTCAGGAAGGGCCCTCTGCTGAATGTCTCCTCCTGTTTTCTGCACAGACACAGTACTCTCCTGTTGACCAGGCCATTGCTTTAATTTTAGATTGGAAAACAAGAGCTGCTCCAGTCCCAGATTCTGAGAAGAGTTCTGGTTCTCTCTCCCCTTTTCCCAAATTATTGGGTCCTCCAAGTCAGTAGCAGCAGCCTGCCCAACTGGGATTCAAGAGGTCTCAATGCCCGGGGATCAGTAAGGACTGAGCTCTGTACCCCATCCCAAAGCCCCACCAAATAATTTACTTATATCATTCGCCTCTTCCTCCAAGGCCACTCAGAAAGTCTGAGTATAGGGATGAAGTGGGTGAGCTGCCTCTACTAATTATATCTATCTCAGCAGGAAAGAGGGCCCAAAGGGGGCAGTGTGAGGAAGGGGTTATTTATAGAGGTATGGGTAGGATTTGGATAGTATGACACTGTAAATCTAGCATCAGTGAGATCTACCTTATCCTGAAAGGAGCAAAAAGTAGGTGTTAGTATTTGGACCCAGAAAAAGATGTAGAAACGTTTAGGTGCACTTGGGAGAGGCTTGAAGGATTTCTACTGTTTTCCTGCAAGGATGAAGTGAACATTGGTCACTTGCCCTCTCTCCTGCTCTCTATCTGCTGGTGGCCCCAGCTGGCAGAACTCAGAGGCCAGAGGGAAGGGGTTCTGATGACTTACTTCCTAGAGGTCCTAACTTGAAAAATGGCAGGCGTGAGGACTGGTGGAGCCTGGCTGGGAAGGGCATGGTCTCTAGGGCAACATCTGTATCACCAACGTGTTTCGAAGGAGAAGCAGCCTGCCTGTGTCATCCGATTGCATTAATCAGTTTCCCCATCATTGGGTACAATAACCAGTGCTCCCAATTAGAAGGATGAGGGGTTTAATTTAACTCATGGTTTTCGGGGATTGAGTCCTTGATTAGTGGCTCCAAGGCAGAAACAACATGGTGGAAAATTGTGGTGAAGCACTGTGTAGTTCATGCTTGTAGGGGAATAGCACAGAGGAACAGAGCCAGAGAGGAAGGGGCAAGGGACAGACAAGAAGCCAAGGATACATCTCCAGGAACCCCCAAGTGGACTCTGCTAGTCCTCTGGATGGATTCTTTTTTTTTTTTTTTTTTTTGTCCTTTTGAGACAGGGTCTCGCTGTGCAGTTCAGGCAGGTCTTGAGCTCACTTTTGTAGCCCAGGCTGGTCTCAGACTCACACTGATCCTCCTGCCTCAGCCTCCCGAGTGCTGGGATTATAGGCATGTGGCACCATGCCTGGCACCTCTGGATGGATTCTAAAGCCAGTCAAGTCGATTCTTCCCCGTAACTGCTACCCCAAAGCAGTAGGTGTACCTGAAGGTCAATGCAAAGCTGGGAAACACAAGCAAGAGATAAAATAACAGAGAGAAGTTCCTTACCTGCAGCAAGCAAGAAGAGGCCCAAAGGCAACTCTAAAATCAGTGTTCTCCCTATGAAAAAAGAAAGTAAAGAGCTTTTATTGAGACAGATATTCCTGTAGGAAATTTTGCTCATCACATGTAGAATCAGACCCATTTCTCAGGATGCTATACAGGGTTATATATCTCATGCTGAAAGAAAGCAGAATTGAAAGCCTCTGGGTGAATAATTTAGCATTATGGAAAAGAATGGATGAGAGCAACCTGGCCATCTTGTCTGATTTCTTGTACATCTCTCAATGTTTTTAGCTTTAACAACTTTGAAAGTGGTTGACAGTCTTAAAGGGTGGTAGGTTTTCCTTTTTAAATATAGGAGTGTTCTCTAAAAGTAATCTACCTGGCAGCTATACTCTTTAGAAAGTCTTTTTCCTTAAGAAAGTACTTAAAGTAGCTCCTCAAGGGATGGCAGAAATTGAGTTGAGTACCTGATCCATTCCTCAACTCAGCACATTTGTATTGAGTACCTCATTGTGGCACAGTTCTGTGTGTTCAGAAAAATTCACTGCCTCTATCCTGCCCAAATCCCTGGGGAAAGGCCCAGGTGGGTGGGACTTTGGCATGCATTTGTCTTTGTAGACACATCAGGCCGTGTGTCCTATTTTGGTGGCAGAATAGAGCAGAGTAGGGATGGACAGTGTCAGCAAAATCTGAGAGAGAGAGAGAGAGAGAGAGAGAGAGAGAGAGAGAGAGAGAGAGAGGGAGAGAGAGAGAGAGAGAGAGAGAGAGACTTGGTAGCTTGAGGGTACAATTTGTGATGGTCTGCGGCAGTGTCAGCAACTGGAGATCCCTAGAAACACCCCTGCAGTTGAAGAAGTTGGGTTGATTGTTTTAGCATGTGTCTTAGTTACTCTTCTCTTGTTGCTGGGACAAATACCCGACACTGAAAATGAGGGAAGCAAAGGTTTATTTAGCTCACAGTTACTGGAGGTTTTAGTCAGTATTCAGCTGGCTCCAAGGAAGAGAGGCACATGGCAGAAAACAACCTTTCATGGTGGTGGGCAAAGAGCAAGAGTGAAGGGAGAGAGTACCAGCAGCTCAAGCAGCTAACTTCTCTTCCTTCCTTCCGTTGAAATGCAAAACACTTGCCCCAGGGAAGGTGCAACACCCACACGCACAATAATCAATTGTAAATTCCAGAAGCTGCCCCATGACTGCATGAGGCTTTGGGGGGACATTTGTGCATAAACCATAACATTCTGCCCTGGACCCCAAAGACTCATGCACAACCCTTTATGCAGAAGGCATTTTAGTCCATCTCTTAGCGTTGCCAAAGTCCCAACAGTTTCCGCATTGCTGAAAAGTCCAAGTCCCAAGTCTCCTCCAAGATTTATGGCAAACTCTTAGCTATGAGCCCCTGTACAAAAGAAAAGTTAAACACATTCAACATTCAAAGGTACAAAACAAACATTACCATTCCAAAAGGTACACACAGCAGGATACCAAGCATTGGAACCAACACAATTCTAAACAGTCCAGCAGGGCAAACATTAACATCCTATAGGTCATTGTGGAACATCCGAAGCAACCTATAGCAAACTGTAACCTCCATGTAGCTCCACCCCTATGGCACTCTTGGTAATTGTAGCTCTCATTGCTTCGCTGTTAGGCTAGCTTTGCTCCCTCTTTGCAGTTTACCTTAGATAATCCTGGCTTTTCCAAACTTCTGGGGTTTCCACTGAATAGGCTTCTCATTCTGCTTCACACACTGACCTCTCAGGGGCACGTTGCCTGGCCTTCCAGGCCTTCTGAAATCGAGGTGGAAGCCTTCTTAACCTTAGAACTCTTGCATTCTCAGTGAACCTAAAATCACTGCCATGTGAGGATGCCAAGTTCTGCTGCTAGGTGAAGCAGCAGCCAGGCTTCCTTCTCTCTTGGCTGTAGGAGTTGAGTGCATGGATCTCTAAGCACTCTGAATCTGATTCCAAGGAATAAGTTCTCCGTGCTGGCACCATTCTGGAACCTGGTGTGGCCTCCACTATTCTGGAGCAAAGGGCTCAGTGGCTTGCCCCTCAAAGTAAAGCCCCTGACCTTTGCAATTCTGAGGCTGCAAAGGTTAGAGACTTACAACCTCCTGTGATGCCCTCAGGATACCTTTTCCATTCTCTGGTTCCTTCTCAGCATTGCAGATCCTCTCAGCTCTATCTTTGCAGTCCACAACTTTATTGATGTTTCCTTTTTGGCCAAACAAACAACATTTTGAGCCATCCTGCTGGGCTCCTGGCTCTTTGTTCTTAACATAAATCTGGCTGAAAGCTCCCAGTAACAGCCATGCCATTGTCCCAATATTTGGCTGCTTTGAAATATCTTTTGAAAGATTCATTAGTCCTCCACGCTTAATCTCAGTCTTAAGCCAAGTCTCTGGGCATGAGCGAAATTCAGACAGGCTTTCAGCCAAACCATAGCACAAATCATCTGGAGTCCAACAACCAGTGCAGTCCTTCCCAGCAGAAACCTCCCCAACCTGGTCTTTACAGGCGGGCCTTCTGTCAGTCTTCTGGTCTGAGCTCTGACCAGCATATCCCCTACAGAACAACTGAAGCTTTTCTGGCTCTTCACAAGTAGAGGGCCTCTCCAAACCTTTTCTATCTCTTCCTATAAACCATTCCCAAAAGTGTGTAATCCACATGGTTAGGTTAGTCACAGCAATGACCCTATTCCTGTGGTACCAAATTCTGTCTTAGTTACTCTTCCCTCATTGCTGGGACAAATACCCGACACTGAAAATGAGGGAAGGAAAGGTTTATTTAGCTCACAGTTACTGGACGTGTTAGTCCATATTCAGCTGGCTCCAAGGCAGAGAGGCACATGGCAGAGGGCAACCTTTCCTGGTGGTGGGCAGAGAGTGAAGGGAAAGAGTAGAGGCCGCTCAGGCAGCTCACTTCTCTTCCTCTACTACATTGAAATGCAGATCACCAGGGGAGGTGCAGCATCCACACCCACAATAATCAATTATAAATTCCAGAAGCCACCCCATGGCTGCAGGAGGCTTTCAGGGCATACCTATACACAAGCCGTAACAGCATGGCAGAATGTACACCATGGAAAATCGTGGGGGTATCCCAGTAAGAGGGTGTGGGAATGGAGTGATTCTAGCATTTGGGGTTGTGTTAGCTAACTGAGAGGAGGATTTAAGGGAGTGGGGATTTGGTTTGAACTGGATGCTGTCAAGCAGTGGGGTCATTTTGTGGTTGGTATCTTAGTTGCACTGAGAGGCAGACGGAAACTTCAAATGGAAAGAAGTAACTGTCATTCCCATGAGTCCGGAGACTAGGTGATTGGTCATGAGTGAGAGCAGCAGCCATGTGGTTGTCTGCAGTCAGCCATGGTCAGGGAAGAGGCATGCTTTTGTCTTGGTCTAGTGAGATCTCAGAGTGGCCCTGTCTTATGCTGATCATAAAGTGGTTCATATCCTGGGGGAGAGTTCCATTCCGTGGGGGCCAGGCCAGACCTCCATATTTGTCTGTCTCTGTGTGTCTGTCTGTGTCTGCACCTGCATCTGTGTCTGCCTAACCGCTAGGATAGAGTCCAGTCTCCCAGCGGCAGACATGTGTTCTGTAAGTCTTAGCAACCTCTCTGAAAGCTGTAAAATTCTACTACTGTGAAGTTTGTCTTTCTGCCTGATCTGATTTAAGCTAAACACGCTGGCATTTTTTTACTCCTAGGAGAAGTTCAGAGAGTGAGCAGTCCTTAGCCCCCATCACAATCTTGAATACTGGTTAAATCTGTGTTTTCATTTGTGAATCCCTCCCAGTTCTCTTAAGCCACGTAGAAGACTCGGTTGCCTTCATTACTCTCCTCTTCGCTTGACCCTCAGGGAATTGCATCTTTGAAGAGAATCTAGAGTCAGAATAGAGAGAGAGAGAGTTGACAGGAAAATCTGGTAGTGGCAGGAGATGCATGGGAGGAAAGGTGCAACGCAGTTCTTTATCCATAACAGAAAATCTGGGCCACACAGGGCTGAGGAGCCTTGAGATCAATGAGTTCACACCCTGCCTGATCTACCGGTTTCCTGTCCAGGACAAGTGGTTAACTAGCATGGGCAGAAATGCTTGCAGAAAGCTAAGATGGGACAGCAGAGGGGACAGGACAGGGAATCCAAGGGACTTATGTCTTCCCTATTCTAAATTTCTGGGCCAACCTTGAGCATCAGCCTGGGATGCCAAGGCTCTTGCAGGTCCAAAGTGTTCTTCAAAGATCTGAGCACTGCCCACTGGGAAGCACTTCCCTAGAGCTGCCACAGCAGTCTATTGCTTTGTTTTAATTATTATTGTTTCAGGTTTTTTTTTTTCCAAATGGAAGGGCAAACACTTAGCCTTCAGTACTTTATGATGAATACAGAGTTGTGATCATTTCAGATTCATAAGACAGATAGATGAGGCGGCACAAGTACACTAGAAGAGATATGGGTACACTAAAGCCTAGTAGAAGGGACTGGGAGGATACATAGAAAAACCAAGTCACCTACTTTATAGTTTTGCCTCAGGTCAGTCTTCAGTGAGAATTTTAGGGAGGGGCTATAATTGGGGCCATGGAAGAAGGAACTGGTATAGAAAACTTGAAATACATGTTTCCAGCTTTATATGGAAGGGCCTGCATATCTCATCCTCAGGTTGTCTCTGAGGGCAGGGACTCAGTAATCAAAGGGTGGACATTAGAGTCATCTAAGCCCTGGCTGGGTGGTGTGCATGGTTGGCTTGAGGGCGATGGTGTAGGCTTGGCCGCTGTCAGCTTGTACAGGAATGGCTGCATGGCACTTGTTGGGAACAGTTTCTTTCCATGGAGAACCTGAAAATTCAGATCCACATCTGAATTCAGCTCCACATCCTGGGACTGTAGCCAGCTGTTAGTGGATGGGGGAGCTAACATGGCAGATGATGACCTCTTTCACACCTTCAAGACCTCTGCTCATCATTTTCTCTTGTCCTCTCTGGTCCCTGGCCTAGATCTTGCTGTGGTTGGCACTGCCTGGGTAACAGAAGAGACTGAGAACTCCCTTGATGTGGAGTGGGAGAATCCCCCAACTGAGGTGGACTACTACAAGCTGCGGTACGGCCCATTGACAGGGCATGAGGTGGCTGAGGTCACCGTCCCCAAGAGCCATGAACCCAAGAGCCGATATGACATCACTGGTAAGAGCCAACAAAGGGGATGTGAAATGAATCTGTGGATGCTGAGGTGGGGACCATGTGCACAGTAGATCCTAGGACCTTCAGAATCGCACTTAGACCCTGACCTCTGCGACTGCCAGATATGGGCCTGTGTTTGAGGCCTACAGACTGTGTTCCAGCATCCCAGAGCTGGACTCTCAGGGCACCTTGCAAACAGAGCACACTTCTGAAATGTTCTCCCAAGTAAGACCATGTCTGTGTATTAGGAAGGATTTGGTAGCACACAGAGCTTCCTTTTGGAGGAGTGTGTCTGTGTGTGTGTGTGTGTGTGTGTGTACGTAGCTATGTGTGCATGTGTATGTGTATGTACTGAAGCATAAGGAGGGGCTTGAGATTGATTTGTTGAGATCAATGCCTACACAGGTGTTAAGAGACCTAGAGAGGGTACTCTAAGATAATTCTGCTGAGAGCTGGAACTTGGGAAATGAAGACACAGGGTGGATCAAGTTTACCATGCTTGAAATTAATACATTTTGTGGGGCACTCTAGTTGTTTTTTTTTTTTTTTTGAACCAGGAATTTAACTCAGGCCTTGTGCTTGCCAGGAAAATGCTTATTCTACTACTGAGCTATCTCCTTAGCCCCTGGGGCACTCTTTAAAAAGTCATGTACAATCATGAGTGCCTACTTAGGCACAGTGCTTTGGAAGAAGTCTGTGAAGCTGAGGACCCTGAGGGTATTAGCCACCTGTTAAATCCTCCTTGAATCCTTGTCTGCCATCCACTCCCCCTGGTCCCTCGTGAGAGAGCATCTTCTGGCATTCTCAGCATTTATGGGATGGATGAGTGGGAGCCCTACACGCGCTGCTGTTTGGGTGCCTTTTACCAGTGGAGTGCGACTATTGTGTCATAAAGAAGATTCATTTATGTTGCTTTCATGGACAAGTAACTTTAAAAGAAAAGGAGAAAATCTGGGCTAATTATTACAGTGAAAAGGAAAAGAACTTTTAAGAGAAGATGATTTTGGGGAGAAAACATTGGGGCTATCAAAATTAAAAAGTAAGTTCTAGATGACCCCCTCACAAAAAAGACACACTCCACCAACTGTAGCTCATATATCCTGGTCCTCCTGCAGTAGACAAGCCCCTTGATAGGGCTCCAGAGCCCACTGATTAGGGAAGGAGAACCCCTCATCACCCCTCACAAGGAGGAGGCAGGAGAGGAGTAGTGCTGTCCGTGGGCCTGGAGTCTGTCCTCACTTCTGGTGTGGGCTGCTTGTTTCCAGGTCTGGAGCCTGGGACAGACTATAAGATCACAGTTGTTCCCATAAGAGGAGACCTGGAGGGCAAGCCGATTCTCCTGAATGGCAGGACAGGTAAGCTGCCTGGAGGTGCTGTTGTTGTTTACTTGTGTTCTTATTCTTGTGTGTTTACACGTAGAAGGATGCTACCCCTTCGTGTATGGATATCTATCGGGGGAGGTAGGGAAAAGCAAATGTCTATTTCGGATTTTTCTAACTATAATAAATCTCCCTAGGACCTTGGTGTCAAAGGAAAAGATGATTTCCAATATCTTATTTTTTAATTATTTCATTCCCTGGCTTTGTGGTGTTTATTTTCTTGGGCCTAGGGATATAGCTGAGGACAAGTGGTCTCCCTGGTTTCTTTTTACTGATGCACTGTGCTTTTTCCTGATGCCTGCACTTGAATAATCTGCTTTGAAATGTCTAAAGATATTAAAGACTGATGTGGGAGTGATGGTTTAGTTAGCATCTGTATATTAAGAAAACAGATAATGACAGAATGTTATAAATCATAATTTGTGATCTATTAATCTAAGCAGAATTTGAAAATGTTATAGACATATAGGCAAGACATCTATGTAACCTCAATTTTTAACATTGCTTGAGCTCATGCTGAATTGTGGGCCTCCTATGATAACTCTGCTCCTGCCTACCTCAAGCTTGGAACCTGTGGTTTAGAAGGGAAGGAAAACTGGTGGAGGATAATCCCTGAGCCTTTCAGGGATCTCTGTGTTCCAAGTGTTGCTTGAAAAATGCCTAAATTCTTTTCAATTTAGTCTTGGAAGTGGCTATTGAGGTGGTGAGAATCAGGCAGGGAAGGCGCAAGGGCTGAGCTCACTGTTTTACCTGCATAAGAGATCGCTGATCTGGAGTGGGAAAGATATAGTTGGGTCGTTGTTTGTTTGGTCCTGAGTTGAACTCAGGTCCATGTGCTTGCCAGACAGGCGTTATGCTGCTGAGCTATATCCCTGACTCCTGGTTGGATAGTTTTGAAGGATAAGATACAATGAATTTATGAATTAGACAGTACAGGTTGTGTTGCCTGTGAATAGAGGACTAAGGAAGAATTTCAGAGTTTGAAAATGGCAGCAGTTTCCTTCTTTCCATTAGTTTTCTCTGTCGCTGTGAGCTGAGTTTCCCGTGTCCTAGGCATCACTCTCCCTATGCGCTGTTCATAAATTATTTCATTTAGTTTTCACAGGAATTCTACAGAGTAGGTATTATTGTTTGTTGTTTTTTTTGTGTGTGTCATATATAAGAAAACTAAGGCTATGAGCAGTTCAGCTTGGGATCACCAACTAGGAAATGACAGCTGGATTTGAATGAATGTTGTACAGCCTGAGCCCTTGGGTTTAGCCCAAAGGTAAAGGCCTTCTCAGTTGTACTCCTTAGAAAAGATACTTTTTATTCTCTTTTGTGGTCAATAAAAGACAGAAAAATTAACCTCTGATCTCCCAAATGTGTGTGGAGATTTCTCCTATATGCCAAGTAATTCTCCATCAGATGCCAACTGGACGTGTAGTTCAGCTTGGTTTGGTTTAGTGCAGTTCGGTTCAGTTCAGTTCAATTCAGTGCTGATACCATTTGACAAAAGTTGAGGCTCAGGGGCTGGGGAGATAGTTCTGTGGCACAAGTGCCTGTCTGGCAAGTACAAGGTAGTGAGCTTGAGCCCTGGTCCCACAAAAAAAAAAAAAAAAAAAAAAAAAAAAAAAACTAAGTTGAGGCTCAGTCTCAAAGACTCCTCTCCCTTTGGATTCCAGTCATGTGCTGGTTGTAACCTGCATTTCTGACTAACCAACAATAAATTTATGGTTGGGAACTAATAAATCTGACTTTGTCCTTGGGCTCAGTTTGTTACAGCAGCTCTCAGAACTTAGGGAAACATTCTACCTACATAACTCATGCATTACAGAGAATATCACAAAGGATAACATGACAAGGTGTGTAGAATAAGGTACTGGAGAGAGACATGGACCTTCTGTGTCTGTCTGTCCTATCACTCTGCAGGCATCTTCACATCTTCAGCAGCCAGGAAGCTCTGGAACCCTGTCCTTCGGATGTTCTGTAGGGCATGATCCATTAAACCACTGGCCACCAGGGAGTAAACCTTAGCACTCCTCTCCACCCTATCTCAAGAGTGAGGGGAGTTTGGCTGAAGGGTCCAAACTGCTAATCACATGGTTTGTTGCCTTTACAAGTTCAGCTCCTCTCCTGAAGATAGCTCAGCCATCAGTCATCCCTTTTGTATACAAAAACAAAAAAGACGCCATCACATTGGGAAGGATAGAGGTTTTAGGAGACCTGTGCCAGGAAATGGGGACAAAAACCAAGTATGCTTTTCATGTTAGGCAGTATCATATCTCTCTTCCTTCTTGTTCATTACAGTTAGTTGATTTTTGTACTGTTTGTTCCTTCACTGAAAGAGACCGGAGACTCTTGATTGCCTAAGGAGAAATTCTAACTCTTCTTAGGAGAAAGTCCTTCTTAGGCCTATCCAACCTAGGTTTGTCATTCTACTTCCTAACAGAAGGCTTTCCCGTAGCCATCTTATTCTTGGGGTTTCCTAGCACAGAGGCTTATCTGTACACTGTGCACTTCTTTATATTGTTACTTCATCCTAGAGGACCTGTTAATGTCTCTACCTATGAATTAATTCAACAAATATGTATTGCTTGGTACAGCTGAGCTAAAACACAGAGTCCCTTCAGAAACTAACAAAGAGGATATGGCCTGCTGCCTGCCCTCAGGGTTCACAGCAGGATCAGCGCTGATCCTTCCAGGCTCTGCTCAAAACCCCTGCTCCACGGAAGCCCTCTGTGACCACATTAAATGTCAGCAATCTCTGTCTCTGAGTTCCTAGAACATTTAATTGCATGTGGCCTTGAATTTCTGGCTAACCTTTCAAGTATATTATTCCAGCTAGAATATTAGTGCTCAAGAAGTGTTTTTGTTGCCAATTATACCCCAAACTGGATGGGCATTTTTACCGGATTGCCAATAAATCTGTGTCATGTATTCTATTAGCATACAAAAGAGAAAGACACCATAATTTTTAAAGGCAGGAAATACTTTCAACTGGCTAGACTGTTAATTAATTTAAGGGGAAAAATAATCTGTTTCTTGTAAGCATTTTGTATCTCACAAGATAGAAAAAGACCCTAGAATTTAAGGTTAGCGTGAAGATGGGCAAGGAGAAAAACACACGGCTCAGATATTTTCCATTTAAAAAGTCACCCTGTGGAATTTGTTAAATCAAACCTTTTGTGACCAAGAGTGTATTGAATTTTTGCAGCTGCTCACCAGAGAAAACCGTCCATGTCGAGGTCCTTGGCCAAGGTCCTGCAACCATCTGCTGAAAAGCCAGGTGGCAGCTGGAGCTATGGCTGCACGACCCAGAGCCAAAAGTAGTCTTTTAAATCTGGGGAAGGAAAGCATACATTGTTTCTATAGCACCTACTTTGACTGGGTAAGAAGGGTGGGATCATGGGAAGCTGGGGAAGCTGGGGAATGGGAGGGCCCGTAAGAAGGAATACTTGCTGCTTCTCGATTGGTTGGGGTGCACAGTTCCAAAAGTTCATAAGAGAACAGAGCCTCGTGGGGGACTTAAGTCAAGGTTTTCAAATGTGTTTGGAAATGCAAAAAACATCTTATTGTGAGTTCCACCATCCACCACTCTTAACTGATTATTTTCCTGTACCCTGCCACTTGCAATTTAATTAAGTTTACCTCAGATCTCAGAATCTTTCACTTATCAAACTAATATTATAAAAGGGACAGAGTTGACAGAAAATTCTCCCCCTGTCAGCACACTCAGAGTGCACAGCACTTTCCGGCAAGGCATGGCTGCAGCACTGGAGCAACCTCTAGGGCAGTGAGCTTCAAAAAGTCCCTGCATCTCCCTCTCGACCCTCCCAGCCCCAGTGAACAACCAGTGACAAGAAAGGCAGACCTTTAACTATTGTCCCCAGTTTCCCTGTCTAGAGAATAAAGACCAGTCTCCCCCTTCCCTTCATCACCACAGCTGTGGATAGTGAGTATAAAACAATAGCTTTGCTGTACTTTTACAAGTTGTCAAGCACAACAGAACCTGTGGCCTAACATAGTTACTGGCCAACAATTTTCCCAGAATTTCCGCCTTAGGCTGTGCTGTCTTAATTATGTTCTCAGGCCTTCCAGGCCATGACCCCATGATCCACCTCCTCCAACTAGGCTTCAGCTCTCATGGTCATACTGAACCATAAACTCATCAGTAGACTGAACCTCCAACAATCCCCAGGATCCAGTCACCACCTCAAAGCTCCATGGATGAGCACGCGAAGCTTTGGGGTAACAGATATATGCCATCCTCTATGCTATGGAATAGAGATTTTTGCTTCTCTGTCTTTTTCACATTTTTACTGATTTCTAAACACTTGAAATAGCATAGTTTCTAATACGTTCTTTCCCAAACTCTTTCTTGTTCGAATATGGGCTTTGGTCAGCATCCAGAGCTTCCATCTCTCACACACATCCAACACAAATACCAGAGGCTGAAAATAGCAATGATCTTTATCATTTGAACAGCCATTGTATTTCAGAGGGCACCTGCATATTATATAGTATTTGGAGTATTATTTCATTGTAGATCTTTTGTTTGTTTATTTATTTTTATGGCTGGCTCAGCCTGCCCTGAGGGCAGGGCTGGCGCAGCATGTGGTGCTGGGGATTGAACCTCGGTCCCTGCAGCCGCCTAAGCTTTCCTAAGCAGGCGCTTTAGACCACTGAGCCATCCTGCCGGGCCCCCCTAGAGATACGAGAATTGCAGCCTGTGAAGTTTAGGAGGCTCAGGAATGGCTGAGCTGCCCCTGGAACTCGAACTCCTGTGAGATCACAGCTGCTAACCTTCACAAAGGAAGAGCTAGAGGAGAGCAGGAAGAAGGGCTGGTTTCTCCAAGCACATTCCCTATAAATGGTGCCTTTTGAGTAATTTTGTTGCTATTATGGAAAGACAGTCCTGACAGTCTGTGAAAACAGGCCCATGGAATGCACAGGTGCAGTAGTTCGAGGCATCTTTAAGGTAGCCTATGGCAGTCTGAGCTCACCTTCAAATCAGTGGGATAGGACCTTGTCCCCATCTTTGGCCCCAAGCTCATGTCTCTCAGTGGTTCTCAATCTTTCTAATGCCATGACCCTACAACACAGTTCCTCATGTTGTGGTGACCCCAAACCAAAAAATAATTTTGGTGGCTACTTCAAAACTGTAATTTTGCTACAGTTATGATTTGAAATGGCTGTAGGTGACCCTGTGTTTTGATTGTTCGACCCCTGCCGGGGTCGTGCCCCATAGGTTGAGAACCGCTGCCATCGATGGCCCTGGTTGTTCCATTTTCTACCACCCACGGGGTGTTGCAGAGGCAGCCACTGTGAATGCAGGAATTGGTTCCTGATGCCCAGGGCTGTATGTTGGGGCGTGGAGATAACACTGCTGAACGTTACAGTGTAGGCCGAAGACAGCCATTCCTTATCCAGCCCTGTAGTGAACCTTGTCATACAGTGGGTCAGACTTTCTCCATGCAAGCGGAGCTTCTAATCAGCTACTTCTACACATTCATGTTTTACAATTTAGCTCTCTTTGAGTCAGGGCCCACCTTTATTCTAACGAGCATATGAACTCAAAGGTAAGTCACCTATCACAACTGCAAGTTTTAAAAGCTGGGTGTGCTGGCACACAGCTGTGATTGTAGCACTTTGGGAGGCTGAGGCAGGAAGAGCCCAGCCTGGGCTACTTAATGACTTAGTGAGATCTTGTCTGAAAGTAAAAATAACGAGCTGGGGATATAACTCAGAGCAAAGGCTTTGCACTCAACCCTCAGTATAAAAACTTAATCTTATAGATACTGCTTTTAATTTCTCTGACTCCTCTGAGCTTGAATAACTCCCAGAGAGATCTAGCAAAGCTGTTACTGTCCAGCAGGTAGGCAGCTGCCTCCCAATGATGAAATCAGGCTGAGGCAGAGGCACATGGTCTTGCAGTTGCAGGTACAGCTGCGATCCATCTGTGATTTGGCCTGCCTCTGTGCTACTTGAAGACTTTGGCTGTGGAAAAACTAATGATGTGCATATTCCTTCTTGGCACAGGCAGGTGCGTGCGCCGCTCAGCCATCTCCCCGTCTTTCCCCGTTCTTGTGTCCCAGCATTTCATGACTGTCCTGAAAGTGGAGACAATCTTTGTGCAGAGCTGCCTTCAGGTGTAAGTTGCTTTTAGGGAGGTAAGAGAAAGGAGAGCAGAAGTGCGGAGAGAGCCCTGGGTTCTAGGCTGGCTCTGCTTCTCGTAGGCTCTGTGAGTGGGGTGAAGTCACGCTTCCCCCTGAGTTAAACTTCCATGTCTCCTAACATGCACAGCCTGGGATGATTCTGTTTTGTCTCCCTGCTTTTCATACCCAAGATTCTTTTCCTGGCTTTGCTCCGTCACTGCCGTGCTCTGGGACCGCTGAGGAAAAGGCGGTAAGGTGGTCCGGGCCCCGCTGCTATTGGCTCTGTCTGCCTGTGCAGATGTGATGGGCCTCTGTCACACACAGAGGCAGCATCCATGCTGCTGAGTGGTGGCCCTGCGCTGGGGCCTGGGAGTTGGGGGGGTCAGGGAGAAGAGGTACAAACGCTCTGGGTTGCATAGATGTGAGCTCCTTGGGAAAGATGAAGGCCAGGAACTGCAGGAGCAGGGCTGTGAGAATGCTCTCGCGCTCTTCCTCTCTTTCCCTTACTTTACCCTCACTCAGGCACTGCCTTTGGAGGGCTGTAGTCCTCCCTTCCCTGTGACATGGAGGGGGAGCCCTCCCTGCAGTGCAGACTTTATCTAGGACATCCTCTTAGAGTCTGCTTGAGCCTCCTGCAGCCCCGGAGGGGCCCTGCTGTGGATGTCTGTATCACGCTTGTCCACTCTTCTTTTCCTTTGAAGCTTACTCTGCCAGAGGCGTGCACTCTGTCTTTGAGAACCTCCAGGTCTAGATCAGTTTCACTCCTTAGTTGTCTCTCCAAATCCTAATTTACTGTGGTTGCTGGGTTTCAGATTACAGACCACATTTGCTTATACTTAGCAGTGATTCCATTCAAACAGGCTAGTGGTTGCGCTGCTTGGTGTAATAGGGAGAAGGGTTTATCTCCTGACTGTACGTCTTAACATGTCTCACAACAAACTCTTGGCCCCTTCCTGTCTCTGCCCCCTGCTGCAGACCCTCCTTCCTCAGGGGTCTCCATCACTGCAACAGTCACTCCGTTCTTCAAACGCTCAGGCCTTGAAGCAACAAATCACTATTTTGTATCCCAGCTCAGGTCCATCAGCAGATTCTGACAGCATTGCCTTTGCAAAGCCCCAACCGCAACCTTTGTCCTGATGTTCAGTCCCTGCTGCAGTTGTCTGGGTGCCTGCTCCCATGCACATACACTACTAAGTAACCTCCTAGGTGACCTCCACCCTTGACCGGCTGTAGTCTGCATAGCAGCTAGAGAGATCTTTTATCACACGAGACAGAGCACACCATTCTTCTTTGCAAAACCTCAAAGATTTCTCATCTCCTTCAATGTAAAAGCCCAAGTTATTACCATGGCCTTCAGGGTCCTCTGCATCCGCTCTGTCTTCAGCTTGCTGGCCTTGCCTCTAGCCACGTGGCTCACTCTGTACAAGTATGCTGACCGCCTGCTGTTCTCTCAACAGGGGAGACAGGACCTATGGACTTACTGCTCCTCCACCTAGAATGAATTTCTCCCAAATTATACGTGGCCAGCTGCCTCATTTCATTTAGGTCTTTGTTTAGATGTAACCCCTTCTGTGAGAGAGAACTTTCCCAAATTGCTTGTCTAAAGTCATGAATATTGTGAGGTTATCATTTTCATTGTCTTTTTGGTGCTGATGGTCGAATGTAGGCAGTGCTAAGCACATGACCCGTCCCGGGCTGCGCCTCTAGCCCTTGTTTGTCTTTCTGTCATTTCTACCTTGTCATACCAGTCCTTGTAGCACTGTATTCCTTATTTACTGTTCTCTCCTCCCAAGAGAAAGTAAGCTTCATAAGAGAGTCTTTGCTCATTGGTTGTATTAGTTGCCAAAGCTGTGCTAACAATGGACCAAAACCTGTTTTTTTTTTTTTTTTTTAATGGTACCAGGATCTGAACTCAGGACCTTGTGCTTGCTAGGCAAGCACTTACTCCACTGAGCCATCTCCCCAGCACCCCCCTTTTTAAAATTTCTGTTCTTGTTTTTTTTAAAAGATATATATCTATATATCTATGTATCTCTCTCTCTCTCTCTCTCTATATATATATATATATATATATATATATATATATATATACATATATATATTATTTATTTACTTATTTTTTTATATAATGCCTGGCTTAGCCTGTCCTGGGGGTGGGGCTAGCACAGCATGTGGTGATGGGGATTGAACTGTGGTCCCTGCAGTTGCCTAAGCTTGCTTAAGCAAGTGCTTTAGACCACTGAGCCATCTTGCTGGCCCTCCAAATGGTTTTAGACAGTTCAAAAAAATTTTTTTTTCACAGAGATGGGGGTTAGAGTTCTTTTTTTTAAAGTTAAAAATTCGTTAATTTTTTTGTTCCTGGTACCACTACCACAATTTATAGGGCACTCTACCTGATGTAATGAAAAGAAGGAAAAGACAAAGCTACAACAAAAAAAAAAAAACTCAGGAATGTACATCTACTTGACACTACCTTGCATTAATCAATAGCTGCTCTTTTTGGAAACAGTGGCTGTGACAGTCCTGAACCAGAAGGGTTTCCTGTTGAAGCTGCAGTAACTTTTCTGACTACGGATCTTCGTTCCTTCTGTGCCAGATTTTACAGTTCCTCTAACACATTTGGGACAAATGTCTGAAAGTAACCTTCAGCTTTCCTGACACCTCCTCGATCTCTCTCCTGCTAAGAACTGTAGTCCTCTTCTGTTGTTTTTTAAAACCTTCTCCCACCATATCCACCACTAGATCCATAACCACCACCATAGGGACTGCCAGAGCTTCTGCCACCAAAACTGCAGCCCCTGCATGGGCCCATAATTTGACAGCTGATATCAAGCTGTCCCCAGCTCTCCCTCTAGTGGCTGGAGAGGAGAATGTCTTCTTGTATCTTTTTTTTTTTTTTTTTTTTTAAGTTTCCAGTTGGAATTTATTTTCCCTGCTCCTCCTCCTCCTTCTTCTTTCTTCTTCTCCTCCTCCTCTGCCTCCTTCTTTTGCTCCTCTTTCTGCTCCCTTCTTCTACCTTCTCCTTCTCTTCCTGTTCCTCCTCCTTTTTTAATGCGAAGGATTGAATCATGCATTCTAGAGAAGTTCCATACCACTAAGCTTCATGTCCAACCCTGTTGTAATTTCTTTTTTTTTTAATGAAACTATAATTTTATTATTTTTTCTTTTAAAGACTAAAAATAGTAGAAACAAAGGTAGAAAAACAGTAACAAGTAAGAGTACATATAGCACAGAATTGTAAAACCAGAAAAATTTAACAATGGTTATATTACATATTTTCATCATTGGATCAGTTTAGATTAACAGATAAAGGTATATAAGATTGATCAAACAATTAAGCATTAACACTTCCAACAAACATTAATTTTTTTTAACAATTGACATGCTGCATATTGTCCTCACAATAGTAATACAGAGCACAAGGTGTGGACATCTTGTATCTTTTAGCCTGTGGTGTGCCTGTGGTGGGCAACTTTAGCGTTTTTTGATTCATAGGTACGTGAAGCCACAGGGCTGTGCTCTTTTTTGTGTCTTCATATCTTTTTCCTGTTTGTGCATGTTTGGCCCTGTGTCCCCATTTATTCCTTTCACAAGGGATGCCAGTCATGCTGGACTGGGTCCGCCATACTGATGTCATTTGAACTCTATTACCTCTATAAAGACTTTTTAAATAATGTCATATTCTAAGAGGAGGAGGGCACAGCTCAACTCATGACTGTACTGAATCCCCAGCGCTAGGTAGATGTCTGGTGACTGTGGAGAAGTCAGTGACGCCTAGGCTGAGCGATGGCAAGCAGACTATCTAATGTTTCCCAGTCTGGCATGTAGCTACAGGTCTAAAAGTGGTAGTCTTGGGGCTGGGGAGATAGCTCTGAGGCACAAGTGCCTGCTGGGCAAGTGCAAGGTCGTGAGTTCGAACACTGGTCCCACAAATAAAAATAAAAATAAAAATTAAAGTGGTAGTCTTTATTGGTTTTTGAAACTGGCAGGTAGGCAGTCTGATAAAGGCCTTAATTTTTTTCCATAAAAGAAGGTATACAAGGCACCAGACACTTAATATATGCTCTGTACATGGACAGTTGAGTTATTAAATGAAATATCCACTGCCTCTGGTGATAGAGCATACTTCATCTTTACATACAAATAAAATACTGTGCTCTAGAGAGGTGTGTATGAGGAAGACACGTGGAAGCCGATGTTACACAATGGAATTGTTTGAAGCTGTGCCTTCCTTCTGGAGAGTCCTTGACCAAGAGACCAAGAGCAGCTTAGGGAGAAAAGAAAGTATTTAGGCATCGGGGTGTGGGAAGCTGTGTTGTGTGCCTTCTGCTGAGAGACCCTGGTCTGTGAGCAGGGAAGCCTGGGCGGAATGCCCCAGTGTGGTTCTATATAGCACAGTCAGCAGCGACTCTGAAAGGTGTACTCTGGGGCTTCCTTCTAAAGCTCGCCAGTGATAAGAAGTTGGGCAGGGAAGTTGACCTGGAAAGGTGGAACTGAAAAGGACTAAATTATAAATAGAATCTATAAAACAAAAATACAACCCCAATCAATATCAAGTCCAGGAAATATATGTGCAAAAGCTTGGAATAATGTGTGTTAACATGGAGGTTCCTAAGCTTTGATATGCATGACTTACTTGAGAGCTCTTTTCTTTTCTTTTTATTGTTTTAAATAGGATCTCGTTGTGTAGTGCAGTCTGACCTGGAACTCACAACTACCCTCGTACTTCAGCCTCATGAGTGCCAGGACTGTAGGCATGTGCCACCAGGCCTGGCTTCTTGAGTTTTGAAAGTTTATTTTGAAAACAGAGGTGCCAGATATTACCCAAGACTTTCCGAAGTGGAATGTCTAGTGTTCGTACTTAGCAGATACTGATATAAATTTAGAACCTCTGGGTGAGTAGGAGCACGTGTGGAAAAGATGAGGGATTTGTTAGGCCATGAGTATGTTTCTGGGAAGCACACGTGCATCTAGTATATGGGCAGCATATTGCTCCGGGTTCTTTTCTTTTTTTTTTTTTTTTTTAATATAGATGCCACACTGGAAGGGGTTCTGGCTGTTTTATTCACTCACGAGTGCTGAGTGCCATTCCATTCCCTGGCACGTAATGATGTACAATGAATAGTTGCTTTGGGGAGTTTTATTTGTAAAAGGAAAGAAAAGACCTTGGTGCACATGTACCTGTCAAGTCTAGAAACTAAAATAGAAGGAATACACGAGAGAGGTGAGTTGTTTTGATTTGAGGAAGTTTGGAAGGGAATGATACATTTTCTTAAAAACTTGCTGGGTGGTCTCCGAGAAGAGGAATCAGATGGCTTCTGATTGTCTCAGGTAGACTCCTTTGAAGTCGTTACCCTCAAAGGAGTTTTCCTTAATGTGTTCAGTGATCTGAAAATAGAGTGGACTGTGCTGTTCACCAGGGAGCCCTTTCTTAGCAGCCAGATGCCTGTCTGTTGATGAATAATAGAGCGAACCTCTTGCATTGTACAGATTACTGAAGGAGGCAGCCAGGATGAGTAGATCTTAAAGCATCTGTGATCCTGATCAGCCAAGCTGCTTTGTCTAACTTTGCTTTGTTTTTATGAAGAAATTGATGGCCCGACCGACGTGGTCACTAAGCAAGTGACAGAAGACACAGCAGTAGTCTCCTGGAACCCAGTGAAGGCTGATATAGACAAGTACATGGTGCGTTACATCTCCCCCGATGGAGAGACCAAGGAGACAGCGGTACCCAAGGACCGGAGCAGCACCACGCTGACCAGCCTGAAGCCAGGAGAAGCTTACGAAGTCTATGTGTGGGCTGAGAGGGGCAAACAGGGAAGCAAGAAAGCTGACACCACGGCCCTCACAGGTAAGGGAAGAACAAAACATGACAGGTTTCTTCAGGGAACGGTGAAGGCTGATTTTGAATCAGAAGGTCACTGTACTTGGCGCCAGCTCTGTTTGTTCATAGGGAAGATTTGCGAAGACAATTTTAGTTTTATCATTATGATTATCATTTTTTTCTCTCTCACTTAAAACTGAAGAGACTAGACTTTTTATTTGAAACAGAAGGTCATTCTTGTTTGGGCTGGAATTCCATATGCAACTTTTTCAGAATAGAGCAACATATATTCTCATTTTCACTTTTTGAATGTGAAAACTCAAAACATCAGACAGACAGTGAATTTGAATCCTTGTCTGAGTTCATAGTGCTGCATAGGCACCTGGCACATAATCTGGAGCTCTTTTTCAGGCCATGAAAATAGCTTGTGTGTTCTGAGTCAACAGTCACCAAATGTACTGATTTTGCCTGTACATTTTCAGAAACTTAAGGGTCTCCATAATACCCCAGCTCCTTCTGCCTACGGGCATCATAGCTGGCATTCTTTCAGCTTAAACTTCCTCTGGTGCTTCCCTGAATTCAGAGCAGCTTGTTCTTGGTTCCTGCTTCAGTTTCTAAAACACCTGACAGGAAATCAGAGGAAAAGCATTCATTTATTATCTGGACACTGAGTAATATATAGAGACTCTCAGAGAAGCAGTCATATAGTGAAGACTATGATTGGACAAGCATGGCTGTCCACATCGTAGCCCCAGTCCTGCCAGTTGCTGGTTGCGTAGCTTTGGACAAGTTACTTCACCTCTGCTCTTCGGTTTGTCTGTGAAGTAGTGTACAAGTGTATCTACATCAGAGGGCTTTGGGGACAATTACATGAATTGATTTATATAAAGTTCCTGACATGTAGCAAGTGCTGCGTAAGTGATGGTAATTATTATTTCTTAGACTGGCAATCAGCGTTAGGTTTTTGTAGTATTTCATGACTCCTGAGTTCCAGTGGGCTTCAAAGAATTGATCTCTTTTCCAGGCAAGAGGAGAACTTGACAGCGAGGATGATAAGACCTAAATTTGTTTAAAATCGGGATCAGTGAACTTCTGTAAAGAACTAGAGAGAAAATATTCTTAGCTTTCAGGACCAAAGCAGTTTCAGTCGCAGCTCCTCAGCTCTGCCAAGAAAACCTGAAAATAGTCACAGACAATCACTGAGTAACATATAAATGAACTGGAATGAATAGGTGCCAATAAAACATTACTTATAAAAGTTTGACATATAATCTCAGCAATCTTGGAGGCTGAGGCAGAGAACTGAGAGTCTAAGCCCAGCCTAAGTACATTAGACTAAATGAGGCCTTGTCTGAATGAATGAATGAATTAATGATACATAGTGACTGATTTTAGCCACCTCCTGGTTTACATTATACACAATTTTCAGTTTAGCATTGTGCAAAGAAAAAAAAAAACATGTAGAGTAGAATTTCTAAGATAACAGAGGTTGTAGGAGAGACCTACAATACCTTCTTTCGGGGCTTTGGCATGGAGCTGAATTTTGAGGAAACAAAGATAAGAAACAGAGCTTATGCCTGTGTCTTCACAGTGTTCACAATCCTCTGGGGGAGAGAAGACTA
This sequence comes from Myocastor coypus, assembly GCA_004027025.1. Classification (NCBI taxonomy): domain Eukaryota; kingdom Metazoa; phylum Chordata; class Mammalia; order Rodentia; family Myocastoridae; genus Myocastor; species Myocastor coypus. The sequence continues at coordinate 6,089 of PVJA010004445.1, read as the reverse complement.
GTAGAGAAATACAAAGTATACTAAGTTATGTTCAAAGGAAAGAGATGTTGCTGCAGCCATGGGAACCTAGGGGAAAGAGGTAGCAACAAAAGCCTGAGGTGTGGGAGAGGTCATGGCTGGCCATGGGAGGAGGGGACATCTGGCCGGAGCCTGGCAGGATGGCAGAACCCAGGAATGACAGAGATGTGAGAACACAGTATGTGAGAGCCTTGTGAGTGCTTTCTGCGGTAGGCAGGTCTGTGAAGTTGTTCAAGAGAAAAGGATGAGGCTGCAGCGGTACAGCCCACTCAGAGCCTCGGGAGCTGAGTCTTTTGTCCCTGCCTCACAGAGGTCTGCGGTGTACTCTGAATGCTGTGATCCCCAAGGCTGTCCTCTCCCTTGGCTGTGTACTCCACGGGGCTGGGCCACCCTGACTGGGGAATGGAGGTTGGAAGTGCATTTGCTTTTCCAGAAAGCTCAGGTTCTGTAGGAGTTGGCCTTTGAAACAGGGTAATAATGACATATCATTTTCTCACTATACACTAAACGACCTGAATTAATTTCTGCTCTCCCAGGGTTTCTGCTTTGAGAATACTGTTATCACATGTGCCAAGTGCCATTATACTAATGACTCATATAAGCATTTACAATGCACTATCTCCTTTAGTATTCACCGTGGCCTCTGAGGTAGGAAGTAGCACTTCTTTCTTTCCCAAGTGAAGAAGCAGACTCAAATTACATGACCTGCTGCACATAGGCAACCGGTACATGCCAGAGGCCAGGTTCTACCCAGGTGAGTCGCACAGACACCTAGAGCCCATGAGTAAGATTTATCTTTATTGGGCTAGACCTCAGATAACACCAATTTAAAGCTCTGTCGGATCTCTAAAAACAGATGTAAAGATCTTATATGGGAGGAACTGACAGCTCACAGAGTACTTCCCTTGTAGAAGAAATGTGAGGTGTGACCAAAACACATGGTAAATGCTTAAATTAGAAACAGAGTTATTATAGTAAAAGACTCTTGCTCTGGATCTCCCTCCGGGCTCTCCTCCACTTCAACCATACTTAGCCCTTCATTCTCACCACTTTCTGAAGCAGCTATGGAAGTCCTCTCGTTTTTTCATTTTAAAGAGAAAAAGACCCACAAAATTTGAAAACGAGATAATAGGGGGATAACAATAGCTAAAACACTGCATATTGTTATCTTTAAGTTAGTTACTCAGAGTACAAGATATCAGCATTTAATTGTCTAATTTTTTTTTTTTTTGAGGTTTAGAATACAATATTTATTGGAAAAGAAAACTTCTGTCCAAGAGGGGAACAGAAGGGGGACCCTAGTGGGTTGCCTGGGAAATTGTCTTTTTTTAGGGGCCTTATAGGGCAAAACCATGTGATAAGGCAGACCTAAGGTGAAATTAGGGGAACTTGCTTAGGTGGTCATGAGGTGGGACAAAGTCATGGTCCACCAATGAGATTGCAAGCATCACTGCTCAGGTAAAATTGATTAAATCAGGAGCAAATTAGGAAGCAAGTCACATAGCAAGCAGGCATGAATACGGAATAAGGGTTCTTTTTGTTGGGGTTGAGTTTCTGGCTTGTTTAGGCTCTTTTAGGGTGATGATACTCATTTAGAATATCAGTCCCTGATACTTAACTTTAAGTGAGTGGGCAGCTGCATTTCTTTACTCTTTTGCTTTAAGGTCTGGCCCACAGGTGGGGTGCCTGTCTCTTGCAAAGCTGTATAGTCAAGTTGCTTTCCATATTGCCCTCGAGGGCCTGGCCCTATCTGACTGCCTATAATATTTCTATCTAATTTGGCTGTCTACAACATTCGCCCTTCTGAAGAAGTAACCTGAACTGTTGTGAGAGAATTACAGGGGATGACCGCTCTGGCTTCTTCAGGCTGAAAGGGGTCATAGTTGTAATGGGAAGTCAGAGGTACCTCTATCTGAACTATTAACACAAGCCTTTCTTTAGAACTTAGATAAATTAGCAATATAACTACCTTGACTATCATATGGCTTTGCTTATTTTTCTCTCCATTCCCCATCCTAGTTACTCTTTCATTATTTTTAACTTCTTTCCATCTTACAATATCTACTATACATTTTGGATCTTATTTACTCTTTTACTCTACTCTTTATACTTCTCATACCAGGAAGGCAATGCAATGTTCACACAGGTGTGTTTGGTTTATTTCACTTATGAGCAATGTGTCCAATTAACCTACAAAAGCCTCCATTTTATCTATATGTAGAAGTCCTCTGTCATTAGGGTCTTCTGTTGCACACTTGTGGCTGCCTCAGTGGCCTGAATTGATTGACATTTACTTTAGATGGTCATTTGGAGAGGGGCTAGAAGTCACTCAGTGCCAGATCCAACGAGCGAGGTAGATGAAGACTTACCGTACTGTTTTGTTAGACAAAAACTGCCACACCGGAAGTGACATCGGTGTTGTGATGGAGGATGTAACCATCTGTCCATTTCTCAGGCTGTTTTTTTTTAAAATATAGATATACACATTGTTTCTCAATTCCTTATACTGGGGCTTGGGATATAGCTCAGTGGCCTGAGCACCTGCCTGTCAGGCACAAGGTCCTTAATTTGATCCCTGATTAAAAAAAAAAAAAAAATCCTTATACTTTTCAGGGTTTACTGTAGTGTTCCTGGGTACAAACTCAGCTCACACAATTTCATCATGGCCAGAAACACAACCAACATCCCCTTTATTTTGGATCTTGATTAACGTGCTTTTTTTACGCAATAATTGGATGAATTTCATTCTGAATTTTGGTTTCAGGATTATAGTCATAAAGACAAGTTACGTTTCTGATGATGACATGTCTTTAAAAAAACTGGAATCAGAAGTGGTAGGATGAAAGGCCTGCCTAATGGCTCAGCAGATTAAATCCCAGGACATGCCATACCAGCCCTGTCCCTGGGGCATGCTGAGATGGCAGTTAAGACTGGGCATGGTAGCACTCACCTGTAATCCCAGCTTTTGGGAGGCTGTAAACAGGCAGATCACTACAGGGTACCCTGAATACCCTGTAGACCCTTCCCTAAAGTTAAAAAAAAAAAAAGTGGTAGGATTGTTGTGATATTCTGGTGTCGGTGCCCAAAGGAACGACGAGAAACCCGATGAATTTAGCTCAGAGGACTCACTGAGATTTGTCTCTCTCAAAGTGAGCCCCGACCCACCGAAGGATATTACTTTTATTGAGTATTCAAGGACAGGCTAAGGAATTTGCATAACTGCTTTGGGGAATATAAACTACAGATCACTACCTCTTTTACCATTTACCTAAGGTTAGGTTAATACAAATGCTAATTGAAAACATTCCAAGCAAGGGAGGAGACAACCAGTAACATGCCAAGCAAAGGGAGAGACAATCAAGAGGGCCATAAACAGGTATCTGTGTCCTGGAATCCAGGTTTCAGGAATCCCCAAGTAACTCCCTACAGCTGTCCTTGGGCTTTATTGTTCTCTACTTAAGATGCTTGGTCCTTATCTCTACATAGGATGGTACAAATCCAATAGAAATGGCACAATTTCATAACAATGCTTTGTTTGAGATTTATGATTTACAGCACAGTTTTAAAAAATGTATTTAGTACAGGGTCTACAGGGTCTCACTACACAGGTCAGACTTGTGATTCTCCTGCTTTCAGCCTCCCAAGCCATGGGATTACAGGCTCGAGCTACCTTCCCAGTCTCAGTGTCAGTCTCAGTGTGCCCCAGGGGGCGGGGCCGGCAGGGCACACCAGGAATTGAACCCCAGTCCCTTCGTTTGCCTAAGCAGGCACTTTAATCTACTGAACTATCTGGCTGGCCCTTAAGGCACACTTTAAAGCATACCTTCTTTCAACTGTAGCTCATGACTGATTGGCCATATTGAACAAGTTAAAACTTCTCACATACTAAGATTTGAAACACCCATTCTCATATCGAAGATATCTATCTTCTATTTTGGTGGCATGGAACAGCATTTTCACCAGATTTTTAAAATATCATATCTCATATTAGAGCAGATACAGATATTTATTGAAATATCATTGTTTTCAGGTCCGAGAAGTGAAGAGGTGAATGAAAGCATGTGATGTAAATGTTGGATAAGGGAGAAATTTTATGTGAAGATCAGTTCTTTTTTATGTAAAAGCAACTTGTGGGAAAAGTTTATAGCATTTCTGTATACTGACTTGATCTGAAAGCTACTTCTTATTAAATGCAAAGAGCCTATTCTTGAATTTTTAAATATTTGCTTAATTAAACCCATAATTCATCCAAATCATTGACATAGCAGAATGAAATTTATCAAGGTCCTCATTTTGGCCGTATCTGTGCTAGCTTTTTAGGAACATCAAGGTGGTAAAAGCTACCCTCTTTTGTATCTTTCCTAAAGAAATCGATAGCCCAACAAACCTGGTGACTGATCGGGTAACAGAAAATACACTCACTGTCTCCTGGGACCCAGTGGAGGCTGAAATTGACAGGTATGTGGTGCGCTACACCTCTGCTGATGGAGAGACCAAGGAGGTTCCAGTGGCGAAGGAGCAGACCAGCACTGACCTACTTGGCCTGAGCCCAGGTGTGGAGTACAGAGTCTACGTGTGGGCTGAGAAGGGCGACCGGGAGAGCAAGAAAGCCAACACCCAGGCTCCCACAGGTAACTAGAGAGATATGGTCCATTGAAAATGAAGTTTGAATGGATGAAGTGTGCATAGTAGCAAAGGTTGGGCCTGAGGTGAGAGATTCTATAATTAGAATCTTAAAGATGCATGGCCGGCAGTGGGTTTGAGGAGCATTCTCCGTGAGCTACTCTTCCCTGCTGCTGCTGAGGTTCCTGAAAACACTTGGCCACCAGAAGAGAGAGGCAAAGTAGAATAACAGCAATATTTTTAGCATCTGTAGCCAAGATACAGGATCTGGTTATTGCAATGTTGATCATAATACTTTAAAGTATTTATCAGTGAAATATCTCTGGAAAAAATGATAAATTAGGTATCTGATGTCATTTCAGGTGTTTAATGGGCAATCTTCATATGCCTTATGCTTCTAAGAAGGCATTGTTCCTCCCACATTTTAGGCAGCCGAAAGCTAAGAAAGGGTATCAAGTTTGTAACAATTCCTCCCTTGAAATTGGGAACCAGAGGCTACTTTCCCCCTTAACTTCTACTAGAGATTCAGGGTGGCAACCCTTTTGCTCTATGCTAACAACTCAAGAAGATGAAAATCAGGATGATGGGGTGCTGGGGGTGCCTTCCATAGCTTCTAAGCTCAGGCTTTCCCCAACCTATTTCTTCCAGACATTGACAGTCCTAAAAATCTGGTGACTGACCAGGTGACCGAGAATATGGTCACTGTCTCCTGGGACTCTGTGCAGGCCCCCATTGATAGGTACATGGTGAGCTACACTTCCGCTGATGGAGAGACTAAGGAGGTTCCAGTAGGGAAGGATCAGAGGAGCACCGTCCTGACGGGCCTGAGGCCAGGCATGGAGTACACATTCCATGTGTGGGCCCAGAAGGGGACTCAGGAGAGCAGGAAAGCTGACGCGCAGGCCCCTACAGGTAACTGAGTGTGTGTTGTCACTGTGTCACTGTTGAACTCAACTTCTGCTTGTTAGACAGGGGGGTTTGTGGCTTAGAGGGTGATATCTCTGCATAATAAATTATGTGCCTCTTACTTCTTTTGCCACTTTGCTTGGGGTGTGTCTCATATAGTGCTCTCTAATCCTGGTCTCTAATTAGTGATGGTTATTGCTCTTGGTCCCTTGTTCTTCTTTGCCTCTTTGTGTTGGTAAAGAGTAAATATCAAATAGGATTGGCAAATGTCATACCAAGAAAGCCAGACCTGAGGATTATCATCAAAATCCAACTTTTTGTAACCTTCCACCTACTTAAACCCTTTCTAGGGTGTTTGCCCTATTTTTGCCTTTTGGATGAATTTTTAAGCCAGAAGCATTACAGTGTTGTTTTTTGTTGTTTTTTTGTTAACTAAAATCAAGCAAATATAGTCCTCCCAGATGTGTACTTCTTTTTAGTACCATGCACTTCCATGTAATACTCGATTCTTTAGACACAGTTAACCACTGAACTGCTGACTG
>PVJA010004444.1:57213-86237 GCA_004027025.1 Myocastor coypus | reverse complement strand
TTTTTTTTTTTTTTTTTTTTTTTTTTTTTTTTTTTTTTTTTTTTGTGGGACTGGGGTTCAAACTCACGACCTTGCACTTGCCCAGCAGGCACTTGTGCCTCAGAGCCATCTCCCCAGCTCCCCGTGGCACCCATACTTTAAAAAACTTGGTATTTTTTCTCAGCAATGGTAGAATTAATGCTGAAAATGGAGGTTTAGGTTTTGGGACTACTGAAAATACCTTCAGTAAAAAACAAAACATTAAAAAAAAAAAAAAAAAAACTTGGATGCAAAAGGAAAGGAACAAAAAAGGCAGGGGAGCTGCCCCGGAGGCGCGCATGTCCTGGTGCTTGGGGCTTGGTGAATGTCTCCTTCCCTGCCTCGCTCCTCTCCAAGTGCAATGCTACGCACTTAGGGGCAGCCACCGCTGCAGCCCCAAAACAGGCCCTCGTGAGAACCACATGTGCACGTGGCGTCACTGTCCCTAAGGGAGGAAAAGCGAACGGCAAGTGCGCCGCAGCATTTCCTGCTCGCTGCGCAGTCTTCCTTCCCTTTCTCTTTTTAAAAAAATATTCTTTGCATATATAATGATCACACCCATTACAGGGAATTTGCATCCAGACATAAATATGCCTTAATTCTTTCCCCATTCCCCTCCCCTCCTTGAACCCATCTGCCTCAGCCATTTGCAAAAGCTCTGTTTCCATTCCCTTCCTCTATTCTGTGTTAAAATTCCTTCCTTTTCCCACCTTCTCTTGCTCCCCTTCCCATGTGGATGTGTCCCTACTTCCCACCTGTTATGTACCTTATTTACCCTTGGTCTTCTCACCATGAGAAACAACACATATGTAATCTATTGTGTCTGATTTTATTTAACATTATGGTCTCAAGGTGTATCCATTTACCTGAAAGCAACTCAAGAAGCTTATCCTTCTTTTTGACAGGACAGTACTCCATTATATATAAGAGCTATGTTTTCTTTAACCATTCATCTGTTACTGGACATATGGGCTGTCTCAAAGACCTGCCTATCACAAACAGTGCTGTTATAAACATAGGCATGCATCGATCACGGCTGCATGATGCTTTTGACACTCGCAGAAAGATGCCTAGAAAGGGCACCAGCAGGTCAGATGGAACCACCAGAGGAATCTCCATACTGATTTCCACAGTGGTTGTACCAGTTCACATCCCCACAAACAGTGGAGAAGGACTCCTATTATCCCAGAGCCCCACCAGCATTTGTTATTTTTTTTAAAGCATTTTAAATTTATTTTATTTTATTTTATTTTTTTCTTGTTTCAGAACTTTTGTTTGTTTATTTATTTATTTGTATGGCCGGCTCAGCCTGCCCTAAGGGCAGGGCTGGCACAGCATGTGGTACCAGGGATCGAACCGCAGCCCCTGCAGCTGCCTAAGCTTTCCTAAGCAGGTGCTTTATAGACCACTAAGCCATCCTGCCGGGTGCCCCAGCATTTGTTTTTGATGACTTCTTGATAACAGCCATTCTTTCTGTGATGAGATGGAACCTTGGCATTATTTTAATTTGCATTTCTCAACTGATTGGTTATATTGAACATTATTATTTGATGTATTTATTTGCTTTTTATATGAGAAGTGTTTACTCATTTCAAACATCCAGTTTTTGGACTGGGTCTTTAAATTTGGGGGAGAGTTGATATTTTTGAGTGCTTGTCTTTTTTGGGGGGAGGATCTAGCAAAACTCTGCCCTTTCTGTGGTTTGCCTCTTCACTCAGGTGGCAGTTTATTTTGCTATACAAAAGCTTTTTTACTTGATGTGACCCCAGTTATTCTTTGTAGTATTTCCTGTGTGGTTGGGGTTTTGTTCACAAAATCTGCCTAATTTCATTTTATAACATTTTGTTGAGAAAATCAGCAATGTCTTTGAGAGCTTTACTTTTTCTATCTCCCAGTAGATTAAAAGTCTGCCTGTCTGTCTGTCTATCTATCTATCTATCTATCTATCTATCTATCTATCTATCTATTTATTTTTATGGCGGGCTCAGCCTGCCCTGAGGGCAGGGCTGGCACAGTATGTCTTGCCGGGGATCAAACCGCGGTCCCTGCAGCTGCCTAAGCTTTCCTAAGCAGGTGCTTTAGACCACTGAGCCATCTTGCCGGGCCAAGAGTTTCTGTTTAATGTTTAGATATTTGATGCACTTCAATTTTAATTTATTGCACAGTGGGAGATATGGGTCTAGGTTCTGTTTTTGGCATGGGAAAACCCCATTTTCTCAGAACTGGTTATTAAAGAGGCTATCTTTCTTCTAGAGGCTTTCTCCTGAGTATGCTTGGAGTCATTTCTACATCTTTTGTTTTGTTCCATTGATCCTTGGGTCTTTTTGTTTGCTAGTGCTGTATAGTTTTGATCACGGTAGCTTTATGGTATAATTTCAGACTGGGAATTGTGATCCCCCTGTCTTGTCCTTGCTGCCCAGAAATGTTTTTGTTATTCTAGATCTCTTCTGCTTCCATATGGATTTTAGGGTTGTTCTGTTCAGTAGCTAGGTTTGCTACTGGTATTTTCATTGGGATTGCATTAAATTTTTGAAAGTATGAGAATCTTCACAATATTGATCTGGCCCATGCAATCAATACCAGAGGATGTCTCTATTTTCTGTTTTCAGAGTACTGTATTTTTCATTGTAAAGGTCTTGCATTTCCTTCATTAGATTGATTCTTAAGTATTTCATTTTTTTCCTGCTATTGTGAAAGGTGTTGTTTCTCTAATCTTTCTCAGTGAATTTGTTACTAGTGTACAGGAATGCTATTGATTTTTGTGTTGACTTTGTATCCTGCTATGCTACCAAATTTACTTATTAATTCTAAGAACCTTTTGGTGGAATTTTTTTTTGGGGGGGGGTCTTCCACATCCTTTTCTTTTTGGAGCCTTTTTGTTAAGAAAGTTTTAATAGCAAAATTGAGAAGAAAATATACAAATCTGTCATATATCTCCTTGGTCCTTACAATTACAAATTTTCTCAGTTATTATATAGAGTAGTATATTTTCTATAGTTTTGTTGATAGATAACCAATCAGCCCTTAAGAATTTTGGTTTTCATTTGGGACTTCAAGCTATAGATCTTCTTGGCTTTTATTATAAAATAGGTTGACACATAAACATTTGTAAAATAATAAAAGTAATGAAAGTACAAAGTATCAAAAAAACCCAAGGCAAAACAAAAGATGGAGGTATACAGGCAAAAGGATTCACTTGAAAGTCAGATCAAGACATGGCAGATGCTCGTGTGGATCCCTTCAGATCCTGTGACCCACATCCACAGGCCACTGGGCTGTCCCACTCTGGACTCTGAGCTCAGGGTGGGGGAGTCCATACCTGCTCCTGCACAGGAGCACCCTGGGAGTCTTCACAGAGCACCAGCGAGAGCCAGCGGAAGCCCCTGCTCATGATGTCACGATGGGACCTTGATTCATGGCTGGCTGTTGCAAAGCTGGGATTTGAACATGTTACATGCACGTCCCATAAAAGTGATTAGATCTATTTGTACCACCTTGAAGAGATAAGAAATTCACACATGTCCCACCAGTGAAAGTTTCAGCTAATGAGAAACATGTTAAATGGGGAGGGAGGATTGAATAGGACTGTCATAGGACAATGCATGCTATAGTAAACTCTGAATGTAGCTATTATTAACACCTTCATTGAGCTTTGAGATTGAACAAAAGGGTTTAAAGGACGATTACATCAGAAATACTGAAACAATAACTCTTGGACATTGTTAGTAACAAAAGATGTTAGTTCAAAGTTGTTGCTGATGCGTTCTTTTGTGAAGTTGCCAAGCCCTTGGGTGAGATATGATTCTGGCAGTTGGCCTTAAGTATTGAGTTGTATATCACCAGAAAAGGCCTGCGCTTGGGGAAGATTAAATGTTACCACCTGATAGAACTTCCTAGGTCATTAATGCATAGGATAAGTAAGAGTTTAAGGATCAGTAAACTCCCGAAAGGCAGGCAGGCAGGCCGGCAGGCACCGTGTCTTGCTTTCATTTCCTGGCATGAAGCTGGAAGACAATGAAATGAGGCCAGTGAACACAGCCTCCACCAGAGCACAAGCCTCAATCCTGGCCAGAACATGTGCAGCCTAACAGGCGTTTTAGTAAACGGAGTGTAATGGACAGGGCCCAGGGACAGCTGCAGTATGGCAGCTTCACCTGTGGACTCTCTGTTTATTAATTTCTCCCTTTCTTGTTATGCTATTGATTGACCCCTAAATGAACCCTATGATGGGAGAGGGATGGAAGTTAATGAAGATCGTGGTTACGCATGTGGGCCTCTTTTTGCTAAGGTGATTACACACAAGATTGCGCTGACTATCCTAAATAAAGTTGAATCACTGAGGGTGTAACCTCAGTGGGTCCCTCTGAGCCACCTTCATCAGGTCTTGTTGCTCCATTTGGCCCTGACACATAGTTTTACAACCACTATGCTTTTAGGAGCAGTGACAGTCTGCAAGTGCTGGCTCCTAGATACTTGCTTTTGAGATGAAACAACTCATTTCATACCAAATGATGTTAGCTCACTAGTTGCTAAAGCCAGAGCTCACTCATGTTGAGATATGAAGAGACTGCCAGGTGTGGGGGCTCTGCTTATTTCTAAGAAAAGGAAACTGTCACATCGAAGTCTGCATTGTGTTTACATCCTCCCATCTTGTACAGGGGTACAAGTCCCCTGTCACTGTGAATACTGATACACCAATTTTCCTGAGGGCTAAAATGACAACACTTACTATCATTGTTTATTGTTCTTCTTTTTCTTTCTGAGAAAATTACTCTGAAATAAGGAATTGGAGGAAAATACTTTCTTTTCAAGGACAGAATAGAGCCAGAGAGATAGTTCAGTGGACTAAGTGCCTGCTTAGGCAAGTACAGGGACTGGGGTTCGATCTCCAGCACAACATACTGAGCTGGCAACCAAGACTGGGTATAGTAGCAGATATAATCCCAGCACTGGGGAATCTGAAAACAGGAGGACCACTATGAGTCCGAGCTGCATAGTAAGACTATGCCAAACAAGTTAGAAGAGAGAAAATAACTAACATTTGACATGTAGTACCTTCTCATTCTGCTTTGTATTATTTTCCCTTAAGTCAACTGGACCCCCAAACTATTTAATTTGTAGAATTTTAGTTTTTGAGGGAACTGGGGAGATAGCTCAGTAGAATAAACACTTGCCTGGCAAGTGTAAGGGCCTGAGTTCAATCCCTCGCTCCACCAAAAAAAAAAAAAAAAAAAAAAAAAAAAAAAAAAAAAAAAAAAAAAAAAAAAAAATATATATATATATATATATATATATATATATATATAGTTTTTGAATGGAAAGACATCCATTTCAAAGTAAAAATCCTGTAGGAATGGGAAAATTCAATGGATATAAAAATGATGGATAAATATTAGGGCAACAAAGATCATCTGTGTTACTTGCGTGAAGAATTTGAAATATTTACCTGTAACTATGTTCTTAAGATAACATAGGGAAGAGTCCTTTTGAAGCCAGACCTAGGGACTGAAATCTTAGCTCTACACTCAAAGACACATTGTGGCTTAGTGACCCATGTGTGAGCAGGAGGACAAAAGAAACGAAGTGTTCAGAGAGAAACGTTGGGTTCCCGCGATCATCCACAGCACGTGACTAGCACACATAAAGAGAACTCTAATTACGAAAAGCATATAAACAAAAATTGTGCCTAAAAGAATAATAATAATAATAATAATGATAATCTTAAAAAGTTTCTGTAATAGTTCAAGAACAAGAAGCTACCGGATTCAACAAGTGATTACGTCAACTGTGGGCTGTGGCGCCATCTATGTAAAGGAAGAGGGCAGTTGGCCTTCACTAACTCCACAGAAGGTGGCGGTTAGGCCAGGAGCCAGGGCACTGGCCAGGCGCTTGTTTATGGAGCAGAACTCAATACTCTTGCTTGTTCCTCCTAGGACAAACGGCTCGTGGAGACGGTAACCGTCAGGGAAAACAACTGAACCCTGGTGTCAGTAGCTGAGGCTCTGAGCTGGACTCTTGAGGCTGTACCTCGGGATCAGTCTATTTGGACGCTATCTTTACACCTTCAGTTGGGATTGATTGATTGATTTCTGATGCTAGGGGGCCTTATCCAAGGGGTCATGCATGCTAACCGAGCACTCTACTGCTAAGCTACAGCCCTAGCTCTTTTCTCAGGTTTTAGAACCTTTGTTTGTTTATTCACTCATTTTTGTGGCCGGCTCAGCCCACCCCGAGGGCAGGGCTGGCACAGCATGTGGTGCCGGGGATCGAACTGCGGTCCCTGAAGCCGCCCAAGCTTTCCGAAGCAGGCGCTTTAGACCACTGAGCCATCCCGCTGAGCCCTTTTCTCAGGTTTTAAGAACCTGAGACAGGCAGAGAGAGAGGTGCCAATTGTGCTCAACATAGTGGCCTCAATACTGCCAGTGTTGCCAGCATGTGATGAGAAGAGTCCCTGTGCCTTTACCTTAGAAATGGAAAATACTATTCTATACTTTGCCTCAGAACTCTACTGAGTTTTTGTGTCTTATAACTCTTTTCCAATATAATTTCTATATTCCTATAAACATGCCTATACAGGATATGAAGAATCTTAATCTTCCCAGGAAAAGCTGTTTTTTTTCCTTTGCACTGACTGTACTTTTAAAATGTACACCCACTGCAGCAATTATGAAGTTTTAGAAGGCTCTATGTAAAATGCTGCATTGTAACAATTTAAATATTTTCAAGATCAAGACCAAGGTTTCTGTCATCAGAACTAGCAGAGTGTCTACAGCATAAACTGATATAATGAATGAACAAGTGTATTTATTATTTTCCTTCTGAAACTATTCCTTTGGTATAAATATGAAACTTTACATTATTTTGTATTCCCCATAATATCTAATGCAGTGCTGAGAAAATAGTGCATGTTTAATAAATATATGCACCAAGGCCCGCCTGGGCTACAACGTAATACTGTCTTAGAAAAGCAAACCAACCGACTGACCAACCAACAAGCAAGCAGTATGGATTTGTTTGTAGTTTCATAGCAAAATTTTCATGAAGCAGGACTCTCTTCTTTCCAAATATTTTCAAGAAAAAACTAGACATTAATGTTATTGTTGTTCTCGGTACTGGGACTTGAACTCAGGACCCTGCATTTGCAAGGCCGGTGCTTGTGCCATTAAGTTATCTCCCCAGTCACTAGACATTAACGTTTTGTGAATATTATGAAAAAGATCTGTATCCAGATGTGGTGGCATAAACTTGTAATGTCAACAACACTTGAGAGGCTGAGGCAGGAGGATTGCTGAGAGTTGAAGACAGAGCTACAGAGTAACACTGTCTCAGGGGGAGGGAGAGAGGGAAAGAGGGAGAAGGATGATGAGGGAGGGAGGGAGAGGGGGAGAGAGGGAGAGAAAGACAGAGGGAGAGAGCACTCTGACCTTTTACTAAGTCACTTATAAATTCTCTTCCAATTCTGATAATCTGTTTTTTAAAAGAAATATTACTAGTGTAATGTTATAACATTTATGGATGAGAATAATCCAGTATTATAAAAATACCACTGTTATTCAAGAACCACTAAATTATAAGTGGTTTTTTAAACATTCCTTGAAATACCAACACAGACTGAAGAGTTAATAAGCATAAAATTAAGCCTTCAAATTTTACTTTATGTATTTATTTTTTCCATTTATGTATTTGGTACAGGGTATCAACTATGCAGCTTGGACTTGTAGTGATCCTCCTGCTTTTTTGCCTCCTCAGGGTTGGGATTACAAGCTTGTGCCACCATGCCCGCACTTGCCCGCTGGCTCAGCACGCCTGGGGTTGGGGGTCAGCATGGCAGGTGGGACTGGGGATCAAATCCTGGTCCCTGCACTTGCCAGGGCAGGTGCTTCATCTGCTGAGCTATCTCGCTGACCCTCAAAATCCACTTTAAAATGATTTTGAGTGAAAAAAGCCATTTTCCCAGAAAAGGACATGAAAATTGTATGAATCTTAGCGTAGCTCATACAATCTTATCCATGGACACAAGTGCTGATCCCATTACAGAATTAATTACCACTAATGAGAAGGTCTATTTTGGGAAGCTGGAGGTGAAAACTTCTCCATGTAATGTCAGTACGCGTGGGCAGTCATCTGGATAAAAAAGAGATTAGGTTATTGCTAGGACAACCAAAGTTTTGTTATAAAACAACCACAGAGGGACAAAACAAAAATAAAGTCTCAGTCCATAAAGCACAATCCACTGACAATCACTGAAATAAATGTGATACAAGGAGGCAAATCAACTTCTACAGTTTCTTAAACATCTTCGCTATTAGCAATATGTTTTTTCCATATATATAAATTCTAGCTGTAGTCCTACATATGAGGGCACATAACGATACATATGTAGCATTTATTCCTCTTACTAGCACATTACTGCAATATATTCTCAAGGAAGTTCCCCATTTGTGGCTTAATCATCAGACCCCTGTATCTTTGGCACGGACAGGGTGATCGTCATTCTAAGGAGGAGCCCCAAACACACCCACCAGTCCTGCAGAGAGCAATGGCAAATTTCTCATACTACCAAAAAAGGTCATTCATTATCAGATGCTTTTTCTGCTGTTCAGAGAAGATCTAATTTTTCCTGTCTCCTTAGTGATTTCCCCTATACAAATCTTTTCTCCATCATGTTATGATGCAGGTTGAAACTTAAGTTTAGGGTTACAGTTTAGGATTACTGTTTTTATTATTAAGACAACTAATGCCAGCACTGCTGAAGTGCACTGATCTACTCATTCAACACACACTTCTTACAGATCTAAGGAAGCCTCCTGGGTACAAGGAGAGATCAGACATGAGTCTTGTGCGTGAATAACCAGGCATGGACAGGAGTGATGAGACGTCTACGGGACAACTTCCTGCCCTTCCCTGAGGTTCATTAGTTGCTCTGGCAATCCATTTGGCCCCAGGTTCCAAGCCACTGCAGGATTAAACTTTCTGCCCTAATAACGCTGCAGAAATCAGACAAAGCTGGAAGCTTAAATCCAAGACACCTGGCCCTTATGGGGCACAAGTGCTCCAGTATACCAGAGCGTAGGGGCTCCCGGTATGTTGGTGCTCACCTTGGCCCTGCAAAGTGGGTCTATGCAAGAAAGCCAGAGAGGGTCCTCTCCCTCATGCTGTCTTCTGTCCTCATGGGCTGGGTGGTTGTATGCTGGCTCTGCCTCTATCTGTGCTGCTCCTGCTGACACCCACACACCTCCCTCCTTCTGGTTCTTTTGTTCTTCTCCAGGGTTGCCTTGCCTGGGAGGGCTCTTGGACTGCCCTACATACACTGAGCTCCATCCCCTCATCCTGACACTGAAATGCTGTTTTGAAATTACTTAGTTGTCTTGACATGCCATTTTAAATGTATTTAAAAACATTTGTTTTGCCACTGGGATTTTTCCCATTTTAACTGCTTTGCAAACTGCCTCATAGAACTATTACAAGTATTATATGCAGGGGAAAAGGGTTCTCATGACACATGGCATCTCCTTGTCCCCTCACACCTGCTGCCTCACCCTTCTAACCTAGCCAGTCAGTTTCTGGATAACATTTTTCACAAAATGAAACACAAAACCTAACCTGGCATTTTCAGGAAGGTCTTGAGTTTTTGAACTGTGATAGAACCACCATTTTCCTTCCTAAAACTTCCACCCTTGGTTCCTGTTGGTCTTCTCGAACAAGGGGAATAAGTTTAAGCCATTTAGATTTTTCTCCCGGCAGCCCTTCAGGCATCTGCTGCCTGCCTTCTGCTCCTTCAGTCTTCTAACATTGAGAGTAAATCTCTTCAGCTGTGTTGTACAGTTTTGGGGTCCCTCTGCTTTACTTGACGTGGCTTCTCAGGCTATCGTGTAAATAGCCCAGAAATGACGGCAGTCCTCTGTACTTCACTGGAAACAGCCCTGTCCCAAGGACACCAGATGCCGGCTGACTGTCAGCATGTGGCCCAAGCATCTTCTTCCTACCTCTTCCCTCTCTCCTCCCTTGGTTCCACAGAACTCTGAGCCCTTAGGTGGGTGTCTGCTCCCAGCTTCTACCCGAGGGACATTGGATGAACCCAAGCGAGGTGGGAGTTTACATTCCTATAACTTCCAGGGAGTTATTCTAACTAGAGTTGTTTCTCAGACAAAGAGGTGATAAATCTCAGAGCTAATGATTTTGCTACTTGTGAAATAAGCTAGAAACAATTTTCAAAGAGATTTATATGTTTATAATAGGAAAAAAGGAGGCAATATGGAAACACCACCTGACTTACAGTCTACTGACGAAAGAAGAATTGGCTCATTTGTTCCTTTTTTTTTTTGGAACTGGGGATGGAACTCAGGACTTTGCACTTTCCAGGTAGGCATTTGTGTCCCTGAGCTGTCTCTCCAGCCCCTTGAATTGGCTCGTACAGCCAGTGCAATTCTGAGTGTGTGTGACTGTGCATTTGTGTGGATGTGGGGTCACTGTTATTTTACTATTTTACGTAAACCTGGTCCCCGTGCCCTCCCTTTTTCTTTTTATCTCTTAACTCATTCTATTCTCCCCTATCACCAGAAGTGATTCTACTTCACAAAATTTGGGGCCAAGTTTATAAAGTTTCTCAAAAAATTGAATTGGAATTTTATTGATTTGAATTTGTAATCTAATTGTGGGGATTTGGCATCTTGGAAACATCAACTGTCTATTCAAATGGCCTTATTATGTAATTTACTAGATATCTTACTTTTCTGAGGTCTTGGTTAACTTAATCCTCAGGATACAGATTTTCCTGCTATGTAACTTTTTTTTTTTGTTTTTTTTCTGTTAAATCTATTAGTTAGCATGAATATTTCCAGTTGGGAACATTTTATTTCATATTTTATAACTTTTTTTTTTTTTTTTTTACTACACGAAGGGTAGATATTTCAAATTTATAGGAATTATAAAATAAACTACAAAAACCTGCATGTGATTTAGTTATAGGCAGCTAAGTTATTTAGAAACATTCCCAGCATTCAGATAGGGCTGGGCCTTGGGAAAAAGCCCAGAAAGCAACCATGGCCAGGGGTGCCTGCTTCAAGGTCAGGCCTCAGGAGACAGAATGCCTGCACCCACACAGTTCCCCTGCGGATGGACGGCGGTGACTGACATTCTAAACAGGTATCAGTCACCCAGGTGTGGGGCCAGGAAGGAGAAAGGGCCTCATTTGCTCCCGCATTTGCTCCCCACCTAAGCCATTATACTTGTGATCTTATAGTTGACCATAGATTTGTCCCATGTCGCGATTTCCCATTAGAACAGTGTTACCCAGGCAGCTATTTTATTGGTTGATTACCGATTTGTCTCACCCTTGACCCACCTCAACTCTTTCTCCATAAAACTTCCTTAAAAAGTGGGGTCTCTGTAACGGACTTAGTACCCCTTCTGTCTCTTAGCCAAAGGCTTTCTTTTCTTCTAATAAATACAACTTTCTTTCCCTCAAAAAAATATGTCCTACTCTTAAAAACTCTGTCATTCCTAGAATTCATTCTCTATTTTAGAAAACACAAACTTGGCGTATTTGACACCTAGCAGGTTAGGAATTGTAATATTTCCTTTGCATTATTTAGATTACTTGGAGGACTTGTCTTATCCCTGTATCAATTTTATAAAGAAAGACATTAGTGTTGGGGAAGCAGCAATAGCATTGTTTACATTAAACAAAAGGCTGTAGAGTTGACCTAGAAAGGTCCTAATCTACAATTAAAATGTGCTTCTAACGTTTGCCCAGTCCTCACCACAGGTCCCTCATGGGTGGGAGCACAGGGGCTGCCAATGTTCTGAGTGGGGGGAAGACAGGCTTGAGTGGAGGTGTGAAGCCCTGCGTCTGACTATGATGAGAGGACTGGGGGGGGGGTCTCTAAATCATAGGCACTGACTAGAAACACAAGGCCACCCTTCCCCTCTCAGCACTGCAAATATATTTAATACAGACTTTAGATGGAGGTATGGAATGGTTCACACACAGGGACAACAAACACTGAATGGATAATAAACCTCATTTGCTTTGCACAGAAAAAAGCCCCATATTCTGTCAGGCCTTTGTCATTTGAGAGGAAATATACATTTTTAAACAAACAATAGGTAGCAAGAGCATATCAATCCATAATGGTGGGATAAAAGGCAATGCTTCCCATTCATTGGCTGGCCTTGCATAGCATCAAATGATCTTTTTTTAAAAAAAGCATTTAGATTCCTACCCTTTTTTAAACCAAACAGCATGGGGCAAAGGCGCTCACACACTATCCTGGAGACAGCATTGTCAAGGTGACAAATGACAAGAAGTCAAGTTCTAGGGATGATCAAAAGTATCCACTGAATAGCCATAACAAAGGTGGTCCTAACCAAGGCATAGTTTTGTTCCAAAATGCAACAGGGGTTTGAAACAGCCTCTTCCACTGCATTTTCCACTTCCCTGACAGACACAAGGACAGCTGCTGTTCAAAATTATTTTCAGTGAGGTGGGATGAGAGGAAGGGGATGAAAGAGGAATTGAGAGATGTTCCACCCGTACCAACTTCCACAGGGCAGGTCGTCACTGTGTACCGCAAACATGCGCTATTAGTTTTGGATAATTCAAGTGATTTTTGTTTCATATTCTGAAAGACCTAAATAAAATGGTAGTGCATACTGGAGACAAAAGAGACTCTGTACCACATTTCAGACGCCGCCAATGCCTTCCTCTCAAACTCACCTGTGTGACCTGCTATTTCATCAGTATTCTAAACTTCTGAATTCTAAATAACAATCTAAGAAAGAATTTCTGGGCCTTCATTTATACATTTCAATTTGGAGGGGGAAACAAATGTACTGCAAGTCCCATAGATGCCATTATAACGACGTCCTCTGAGATCACTCTGGAGTCTGACACGCTCCTTACTTGTACTTTGCAGCCCATGGTCGGAGTGCACTTCCACCCCAAGGCCTTCTGCTATGGGGCTGACACTGAGAACTTTTAAGTCAGGGAAGCAGCAAGAAGCCCGTGTGTCCTAGAGCTGGACATGGTGGCCTTACTGTCCAGGTGCTCTGGTGGAGTTGGCGCCCCTTCCCCTAGATCTGCACTCTGATGGTCTTAACTCACCAAACTGTTTGTTCCCTTACTGCCCCCTCCCCAGGCCTCCGGACTGAGAAAACAGGAAATATGTTTCCTGTGTAACAATCACTGAGCAGGGCCCCTAGGGCTTCCAGGGGGCTTGAGTCTTTCAATTCCCGTTTCTAATGGCAGCTCGGCTAACTCTATATTTAGTAATTGCTGGCCTCTGGGCTGCTGTGGATTTGGTCATAGTAAGATAACCTGGAGTCACTGAGCAGATAGACATCTAAAGCAGTCTTATTTTTCCAGGAAGAAATATGTTGACCTTTTAGGATTTGGTCTATTTTACTGTTTGTTGAGTTTTTGGATAGTGTTGTTTATAGCACAAAATTGGACGTTTATACTATGGGTCCTTAAGGGTAAATGACTGTACAGGAATAGGAGACTTACACGCCTACACTCTGTGGTTAGGAGAGAATTTGTATTTCTTATGTGGACTGATGTAATCTAAGGGATGTTCTTTATGTATGTACGATCTTATTACACAGCCTTCAAAATAGGGCTTGGAAATCAACAAATATTTGTCAGATGAGTAAAACAAGAGCAATGATTTTAACCCTTTTACATCTGAACAAGAAAGAAACCACATCCTTTTAATAGATATTCATCTTTTCCTCCATCCACTGTTCTTGAAGCTCCATTGTGTTAAACCTACATGAATATTACCTTTTGGGAGTAAATATATAATCAACTTTACCTGCCATGGAAGAAACTATTTTCAAAATACTCAAAAAAGCTGTTGGCTTACCATCTTATCTTCCATGAATGACCTTCTAACTCCACTTAAGATTTTGTTATGTTTTCAAGCCCAGCAATTAACTTTTAAATATGATTAAAAAGATGACTATATTTCTCTTTTTACAAAAGGAGGATCAAGGCATAAAGATATACTTTAACTACTTCAGTATTACCTTGGAAATGAAAAAGGAATTTGAGCTTCACAGAGAATGCTTTGTTTTTGAAGTTATCAGTCTTTCAGCCAATTTAAGAGGATTATCATGCAGTGCTGAAATAAGAGCCTAACTCTCCTTTAAAGAGTATTTTCATTTGCAATGTGGATTCTGGGTGATGTTATTTTCTTTAATAATTTACATCATGTTTACATTATGTTCTTATTTCTTTAATACAGAAGTTATCCTTTTTGTAGTTAGGTACACGGCACATACTTCTTAAAATCTAATCTATACTTTAACAAAGTTAATACTTCCATAACTTTCTGAATTTTTTTGGTCATTGTGTAGTTGGTGTTACAAACCAAGCTCTTTGACCACATAATCTGGACCACAGAAAGAGTTCTGTAGTATCTCGGCAGTGTGCACAGGAGTCAAAGGCCTGGTTAGGGAACATCTTGGGCTCACTCTTGGCTGGGGGCAAGTTACCGCAACATCTGCACGGCCACATCTAGCTCTGCTAAGTGTCTACTTTCACTGGGTTGCTCTGGAAACTGAAGGTACAGGCAGATTCTGGCGTCGGTTCTCTTCCGCATCACTCCACAGATGTGCCGAGGGTGTCCTCCTGAACAGTTCCGTAGTGGGAACCCGTCACTCCCGGCAGGAGCGTAACATTCCCAGTTCTTTCCCCTAACATGTCACCTGGTCCCTCTGCACTATGCTGATCAAGCAGAAATTTATAAAATGATCACACTAAAGATTCTATTCATGCTGAGTTTCTTCTTTCCTCTCCCTTTAAAATATATGTATTTTATTTTGTAGAGTCATTCTTTGAGACTTATCTCACTTAGCTCCTGTTGAAGTCCTTAACTTCTTTACTTTATTTTTAAAAATGTACTTAGTGTAGGGTCTACAGGGTCTCAATACACAGATCCAACACATAGTGATTCTCCTGTTTTCAGCCTCCTAAGAGCTAGGGTTATAGGCGTGGGATACCACACCTGGTTTGAACTGCTGTCTTGCCCCAGGGGTGGGGCTGGCAGGACAGGGTGGGGATTGAACCCTGGTCCCTGCATCTGCCTAAGCAGGAGCTTTAATCCACTGAGCTATCTGGCTCGTCCCAAAGTCCTTAACTGCTGATGACAGAGGTGACAATATGGTAGTCAGTGCTCTCTCCAGGCACCAGCAAGGATCTTACCCACTGGCATGCATCACTTTTGTGGGCTCAGGTGTGCTGTTTCATGGTCAGTACCCAGCACCCCACACACTGACCGATGTCTGACAGACTGCTGATGCTCAGGGATTTGGGGGCGCAGGTACTGGGACTGAATCCAGGACCTTTGCTCTGAGCTACATCTCCAACCCTTTTAAAGTTGTTTATTTTCACACAAAGTCTGGCAAAGTTGCTAAATTGCCCAGTTTGCACTAGAATATTCAACCCTCTTGCCTCAGCCTCCTAGAGTGCTGGGATTACGGGTACACACCATCATGCCCAGCTAGGTTAGCTACTAGACTGCAGTGGCTTTCTGTGTGTTTCCTTTTTCTGTACTTCATCCTGCTCTGCAACATGTTAACAAGAAAAACAGTCTCCTGGGCTTGTTAGGCAGCCCCTGCAGCAGGGCTGAGAGCCCTGGCGGAGACATAAGGTCAGACAGATTTACAGTGCCCCGGCTAATGACCTATACGTCAACCCCCTCTCTTTCCCACACTGACCATCCAAGTCTTTGATTTTACTTTAAGGTTCCACTCCAATACCTTTCTTGCTGCCATTTCTGGCTACCTCCTGCCCTCACAATCTCAGCAGATGTGTTACTTTCTATATTACGGAGAAACCAGAAACAATAAGGCATAAATCCAATCTTTCTGTCCCATTCCAAATAACATGTGTATGTAGCCATCATTCTTATTCTCGTAGAAGACACCCTTTCCACCTCAGTCAAGGGTGACCTTTCTACCTGGGTCCTGATCCCATCCCCTCTTCCTCCTGAAGACAAACATTCATGACTAATTCTGAACCCTTGGTATTATATTCAACTGCTTGCTTTTTTTTTTTTTTTTGTCTTTTTGAGACAGGGTCTCACTATGCAGTTCAGGCTGGTCTTGAGCTCACTTTTGTAGCCCAGGCTGGTCTCGAACTCACATCGATCCTCCTGCCTCAGCCTCCCGAGTGCTGGGATTACAGGCATGCGCCACCACGCCTGGCTTCTTTCAACTGCTTGCTTAATATCTCAACTTTAATGGTTAATATGTGTCTCATAGAACAGGGTCACATATAAGCTTATTCCAATTGCTTAGTCCTAAAAAGTAATCTTACTGTCATCTTTGAGATCTCTTTTCTCTCATATTTCAAAAATCTTGGTGGGTATTTCTTCAACATATGTCTACAACTACTGTTTCCAACATGACCCAAGCTGTCTATTTTATCTCTTGTCTGGAGTATAGCAATAGCTTTCCCAATAATCACTCTGCTTGTTTGCTTGTGTGTTCCCTCCCTCCCTCCCTCCCTCCCTCCCTCCCTCCCTCCCTGCCTCCCTCCTTCTCTCCCTCCCTCCCTAGTCCCCTACACTATATTCTCAACAGCTTGCATGATCTTGTTAAAACTCTAGATTGTGACAACTTTCTGTTCAAAATCACCCATACATGTCTCACCTCATTGAGCCTAAAGCCACCTTGTAGTGCATGACAAGGTCCTATGTGACTTGGTACCGTCTCTGAGGCTGCATTTTTAATTCCTCATTCACACTGCGTTAGCACACAGGATGTCTGACTTGTAATTCTGCAAGTCACAGAGACCCTTTCTTCAGACCTAGAACTGTATCAGGGGTCTCTATGGTCACCTCAACATGTAGATTAAGGGTGTCACATGTTACACATGGCATCAAAATCACTGGACTGGAGCCACACCTTGCCGACAAGGCAGCATTGGGTTTTCGCCTGTGTGAAAATCTTCATAGCTGTCCTTGCTGGCACCTACACTGCTGGCCAGAGTCAGTCTTTTCCTCAACATATCCTCTCATCACATTCCAAGTTCAAGACAAGATGTACCTTAGGCAGACTCAGGACCCACCATGGCCAACAGATGCACCTTTCATGTGTCATGGCCCATGCCTAGCTACGGGTATCACCACTATCAGAAATCCAATGATACAGTTTCCTGGCCAGCATTTAACCATTTCCCAGCCTAGCTACAGCTAACCAATGAGCGGTCATTCATGCCTTTAGCATTGTTGCCTAGTAACACAATGAACATTCTGCCTTTTTCAGATCTCCAGGGAAACAGAGCTAGATAGCTAGAATTTTGTAGAGACAGTAAAGTGCTACAGAGGGTGAAGGGTCCCACTTCTCTTTGTCCCTGCCCCTTGCTCCAAGGGGCTCATTCCAGGACATCTGCCTGGTCTACTCTGGGTCTCTCCCAACTGCTTGGCTGAAAGTCCTAAGTCCTGACACTCCTGCCTGCCGAGGGCTCCTAGCACCCTTGCATGCTTTTTCTTTTCTTCCAGTGCTACTATCACATTTGAACACATTACAGTAGCTCCTTTTATTCATGATTTCTGATGTTAATTACACCTGGTCAACTGTGGCCTAAAAATATTAAATGGAAAAACTCCAGAAAGAAACAATTCATAAATTATAAATTGCCCGCCATTCGGAGCAGTGTGACATTAGTCATGTGGTACCCATCCTGGTTATCCGCTGACTGTCTCTGTGTCTCTGTTTATATTCAAATAACCTTTATGTTAACAATGGCCTCCAAGTACAAGGGTAGTGATACTGGAAATTCACTTAACGTGCTTCCCCTAAGTGAAAAAGTGGAAGTCATCATTTAATAAGGGAAAACATTATACAGTGAGGTCACTAAGAATCATGGTAAGAACAAATAGAGAAAAACATTGGTTTGGTGCCATTTCCAGGTTCAGGCACCCACTGGGTATCTTGGAACATATTCTCAGGGGATTGTTGTATGCAATTTCTTTTTTTTTTTTTTTTTTATGGCCAGCTCAGCCTACCCTGGGAGTGGGGTTGGTGCACCATGTGGTGCTGGGGATCAAACCGAGGTCTCTGTGGTTGCCTAAGCTTGCCTAAGCAGGTGCTTTAGACCGCTGCACCATCCTGCTGGCCCTGTATGCAATTTCCTACCAGGGTTCCTCGGCTCATTTAATGATCAAGTTCTGCTCTTGTGAACAGGCCATTAAGTGAACTGATCACTAAATGAGGACTTGTGTATGCATGTACATCACAGTATAGAAGCAGGAGAAGCCACAGGCTGAGGACCCAGGTTCCTGCAGCCAGTGCACCTCCATGGTGGGGCTGAATGGTCATTAGGTAGGCAGGGCCTTAAAGGAGAAACATCTGTGGTTGATTTTGCTTAATTTACTTGCTCTTTTTTTCATGGAATTTAAGCTCAACAAGGCTGAGATTAAAAAAAAAAAAAAAAAAAAAGTTTTTCCTTCATTCTTGGTAGAGTATTCCTGGCACAAGGTAGGTTCTTCAACAATCGTTTGTTTTTGTTGTGAGTAAAGGAATGTTTTTCCTCTCTTTTAGATCCTAGCTTCTCACCTGCATCACTTCTTGGGGTGGGGTGGAAAGGGGATAAACTGTGTTTAGTTAGACAGAAGGTAGTAGTGTGTAGTGCTAGGGGTTGAGAAGCGCTTTGGTTCCCCAGTTGCTGAGTGTGAATACAGGCTTGCTCCCATCACGGGAAGTTTCTTGTTAACCTCTTTGTGCCTCTCTGGTGTCATCTGTAAGTGGGGTTAACAGTAGCGCCCACTCCCTAGGATGGCTGTAACAGGAAAGTGAGTCACAGGTGTGTAACATGCCCAGAAGGCTGTCAGACACAGGCAACAGGAGGAATTGACCAATACCCATTTTAAAAGGCCTTTCTCTTCATACTGAACCACTGCTAGCTGCCTTTCTCTCTCAACTTCCTTTTTCATCTGGAATCTTTTGGAAAGTCCAAGCTACCCAGCAGCCTGTCTGCTTTAACCAGCACCCACTTGTTCAGTCGCTAAAATTAGTATCCAAAGGGACCACAAGCGATGTCTTTTTCTGTGAATTCACCGAGCACTGCCTGCAGTCATGGACATCCCCTCCTTCGGCTGCCGACCCACTCTTCCCTCACGGCTTCCACGTTTGCATGGCTGCCCTTTCCCAGGCTGCCTCTGATGCTCCCCTTCCTCCTCCACACAATCCTGTGTGGTTCCCACCGTGTCTCTCTCACGATTCTGTTCACAGGCACAGTGCTGAGACTCTCACAAGTCAGCTCAAACCGTCCTCCTCTGAGTTTCCCCAAAATGCTGTGTTCCTTCTCATCCCTGCGACTTGCAGTTTTCTCTTTCCTCTTCTGGTGCCTTCTCCCACTCCCAGGTCCTGCTTCCTGCCTGCCTCCAGCTGGTTCTCCAAGTGTTCATGTAAGCCTTGTTCCCAAGCTCAGCCACACACCCTTCCCCTGTCTCCCCTTCCTGCTGTGTGGCAGCCCTATCACAGGGTAACCTGGTGTCTCCTGCTTGCTGCTGCACTGAATTCCTCCTGACACAAGCTACCTACAGGCGTCTATGTCCTTACCACTGGTGTCTGGCACATAGCAGTGTGCAAAAATACCTGGATTCATGTAGAGCTTCATACACAAAGTATCTACATGGGACTCAGTACGTGGATACACAACATGCACAGAGTCCACCAGTTGTATACACACTTTTTCCAGCAGTTCATCTCACTCATAAATGTCTGAAAGCTATGGCTACCATTCTGAGCATCTCTTATAATTGTGGAAGTAAAAGGTAACTTGTACTACTCTCATGATGTCTCAATAAATTTAGAACTACAATATTATTTTTTTCTGTCTTGTTTTTGTTTGTTTGTTTTTGAGACAGGGTCTTGCTATGCAGTTCAGGCTGGCCTTAAGCTCACTTTGGTAGCCCAGGCCGGTCTCAAACTCACACCAATCCTTCTGCCTCAGCCTCCCAAGTGCTGGGATTACAGGCGTGTGCCACCACGCCCGGATTAGAACTGGAATATTTATATAAATTTTCTTTTCCTGATGTTCATAATTTTGCATTTATACTTTTCTGTTGTTGTTTTTGGTAGATTCTCTGTATAGGAATCAGCAAGAGAACACATAATGTCTACATGGAATACATTTTGACTAGGTTGTATTTTACTTCAGAACTAAACATTGGGCAAAATAGGGCTATGTCACCAAAGTATGACTTTTCCAGAAAACCTTATGAGGCTTAAGTGTAAGAGATGAGGAAAAGCAAAGGTTCCACTTGGCTTTGCACTGGTGTTTCACTGTAAAGCCCACTCTGAAAGATAAGAGACCCCCTTGACGGCAGCCCTCACGTGACATCAGTCAATTGTAGCTGGGCTCACTGAAATCGCATACGTAGCATATTTACCTTATTTGGAGAGTTTAGTAATTGTTTCAGGCTCCTTGCCATGATTACAAAAGACATACACAAAAAGAGTTAGGGCAACTAATATTTACACGGCTAAAAAGCACTCAGTGGGGTCTTTAGGAAGTCTCCCTGGAGTGGTGTCCGCGCTGGCCCATCCCGCCTTGGCCCGTGGTGCCCTGCCTTGGCTCGAGGTGCCTACCTGCAGGGTGCACCCAAACACACCGATCATCAGCATGGCCACAGAGAGGTAGTCCGTGAACACGTCCCACCACGGCTTCAGCACCCGGAAGGCAGGCTGCTGCTCAGAGAACTGCCGGAACTCTGTCACCGGAATCATGTTTCTGCAAAAAGAGAAACTGCTGGTGAGCGAACCTACCTTCAGGTACACAGCTACCAGCATGGAAACACTGCTTCACCCCTTCAGAAGAAGCCTGCTGGACTGCAGGAGTTGCCAAGAGGTGCTGCTCTTGCAGCAAGGTGCCGAATAAAGCCACCCATGCAGGGAGTGGGGAGACCGGGAGTCCCGTGTGGAATGGGCAGGAGGTCATCTTGAGTTACTGCCCAATAGCCAGGCTCCGGCTGTGCTCCTGCGGGACAGAGGGACTGTGGCCAGGCCCAAGTGATTTCTCACACCCTGGGTTCCTTCAAACAGAACATGAAGACGTCAGCAAGAACACAGCCCCTCTTTTGAAGTGTTCTTGTTATTTCTCTTACCCTCTTGGGTTAATAGTTTACACTGTGTGTACCTGTCATTCCAGGAAGCGTTTGTGTTCATTTTTCAGGAAGCCTTATTTTAATGCATTTTGCTTACTCCTCAGGGAAGGGAAGCCACGTTGCCCCGTGGACTTGGTTTTCCAAAAGGAGAAACCATGCTGGTGAGAGTGGGTGAGGGAGGACCATCTTCTCTTTGCTTGCCTTTTTTGTTGTCTCTGACATTGTTTTCAATGTCTTATACTTTTCTTATTTCACTATGAGCCTTATACTTACCTTGATTTGCTTCTCTGAGAAGTCAGTTTGCCCTAGGAACCAGATACAATTGGAACAGTGTCGCTGAAAGGCCTATGCATTAAAGAGTTGGCCACCAGTCTACAGTCCAATTGGGCAGCAGTGGACCTTTAAGAGGTGGGCCTGGGGTAAGGGAGATCATGAGGGTATGCTGCTGGCGGGGAGCCGGGGATCCCAGCCTTTCTTGTTTCCATCTCCAGCCACATTAAGGTGGGCAGGGAGCCTCCACCACGCATTCCTGCCCCTGCATGCTGCCTCACCTCAGGAACCAAGGCAACGGCCAGCTGCCCAGGGTCTGAAAACCTCCTTCTCTCGGGACCGAAAGCAATGGCCAGCTGCCCAGTGCCTGATACCTCCAAAACTATGAAGTGAAGTAAAAGCCAGCTTTTTTTTTAAAACTGGCTTACCTCAGGCATGGTTATCGTGATGGCTAGCACAAGGCTCTTATCTAAATGACAGATGCTGAGGAAAGGACGGGCACCTAAGGCTGGGTAAAGAGGGAGGAAAAGGACATCCTTTTCTTGGTCTGGATTTTCCTTTTTCATGGCTCATTCTCACTGCCTTTATTGTGCCCCAGGATTTGGGTTAATTTTCTCCTTAAGTTATGGAAAGAAATAGGGTGCCTAACGCGGACCAACATGAAAATCTCCCCTCTGCCTTCTTTGGGTCTAATAATCTAGCTCTTAATATCTGTCTTCTTACTTAATCCTAATTAAAAGTGCAAGGGTAAGATCATACTTGCTGCTCCATCTCCTAAATCTTGCTTGTTTCATAGATTTTCCTTTCCCAAACCAAATTATTGACTGTATAGTAAATACCCTAGACAGGATCTAACTCTCTGCAAATTTATTGGTGGTTGTAACTTTAGAAAATGCTATTAATTCTGTCTTGCTGCTTTAAGCCTTTTGAAAAATTCATCTTCCTTTTGTTCCCTGGGAATGTGTAAAATTTCAGCAGCCAGGAGATACACTCATCTATGACCTACCTAGAGGATATCTGGGCAATGTTTGATATTATTTCTTCATTTGAATAAACAGAGCTCCATTCTGTTACTGCCACTAGGCTTTAGAGTAGAGCGTTTGTGTCATACATATGTGTGTTCTTAAAACATACATTGCAAGTGAACCACATGAGCTAAATAAATTACTTCACACAGGCCTAGTGTCATTAAAATTTCAGACAACTCACACTGGATTTTCCTGATACCTTATGGCCTCATTTCTTATGAATCTTGACAGCCTCATTGCCCGAGATGTGCTCCAATCAGATGTTTCCCTGATAACCACAGATGGGAGCTAATTCTTTGTAACTTGTAAGTTCAGCTTGGAAGCGACTCCCTTACTCTATTTTGCATCTCCATCACCCTCCACAGAGTCCAGAAAACAACAGGACCCAAGCAACTTCTTGTTGAATAAATCAGCACAGGTTCATAGACGAGTGCTGGAGGTCACTCATGGAGCAGTGCTCATTTGTCTCAGACTTGGGGTGACCCTAATCAGCTGCAGTGACAGCGATGATAGTCTACTGGTCTGGGAACACTGGATCACTGTCTCTTTCATACATTTCTTTGTATCTTGGAGGGAACTGGGCTCATCTATTTAAGCAGAGGATAGGTTCAAGAAGAAAGTACACCTAGCAATGGTTTTCAGAACTTGGTCTTTGAACTCCTTTGGTCTCAGAACTCCTCGTACTCTAAGCACAATGAGAGCGCCCTAGCCTCTGTTAATGCTGTCACCCTTATCAAGGATTTTAAGCTAGAAATTGATACCAAGAAAGGCCAAAAATACACATCAATTCATTAACAAAGAACTCATTTCATGCTAATAACTATTACTAGGAAAATACATTTTGGAAACACAAAAACCAGTGAGACTAGTAACATTGTTTTATATTTTTATGAATCTCCTCAATACTGGCTTAATGTAAAGACATGAGGATTCTCAGCTTAGTGTTTATCATTCCATATATCGTGGTAGGTTGTTTCGGTACCAAGCACAAGTTAAACACAGGCATATGGTTAGAAATGTGTCGGCCGGGCGTGGTGGCTCACGCCTGTAATCCCAGCACTCGGGAGGCGAACGCAGGAGGATTGGTTCGAGTTCGAGACCAGCCTGGGCTACAAAAGTGAGCTCAAGGCCAGCCTCAACTGCATAGCAAGACCCTGTCTCAAAAAGTCAAAAAAAAAAAAAAAAAAAAAAAAAGAAATGTGTCTTAATAGCTTTTTCATGTCATTGTGGATATTTATTTGGGACTATATTGAATTTTGGCAAGTTTACTTGCTACATGAAATCTGGAAACTATTCAGTAAACTTTAAAATTCTTTGGTTTTGAACTGTCAAGGTGTTTGTTACCCATGCATAGTTTTGTAATATGCATTGGCAACTTGGGGAAAAAAAGGTCACTTGGTTATAATATATTTTAAGTACTGACATTATAAAATAGAAAATCTCATATGCATTAATATTACCATTGCTATCATCACAAAAGGTTTTAAGCACTGGGAAGCTGTCAAGTTCATGGTGGAGGATATAAAATTTCCAAAATTCTAATTATTTCCTGAAAAGCAGAACTTTGTCCCTGTTAACTAATAGTCGTTATTCTCAAAGCTCAGGCTCACTTTATTCATAGTAAGCCACAAACCTAAGTCTGAACTGTTTTATTCATGTAACAGCAGTGTTACATAATAAAGTAGCTCACTTAACTTGCAACTCAAATATCGCACAAGGTTTTCCCCTCAGATAGCACTGTTTTTGAATGCAGGAGAACTGCTCTGTGTGTTTTTCCCATTTTATCATCACATTGTGTGTTAAACAACACATAGTCAAGGACTGCCAGTTACTAAAACAGTAATTTTTACTGCTTCAGCAAGGACGTTAAGTGAAGCTTCCTTTTAATAAAATGTAAGCATCTACCCAGGAATATAATGCCTTAAATATAATCTGTTGCTTCAAGCTTCATTTACGCAAAGGCACTTTACACACCATAGATTCGCACTATTGGTGAAAATGCAAAAGAAAGCATTTCACATATTGATCTTGTCAGTCCCTAAAAAGGTCTGGGCTCCAGGCATGGTGATGTACACCTGTACTTTTCAGCTCCTGAGAGACCAAGGTAGACTGCTAGGGAGTCTGAAGGAGCCTGAGCTACACAGCAAGTCCCACAAATAAAACACCCAAAACTAAACACAAATAAGCAAACAACCCCATCTCCTATAAACAAAAGGTCTAGGCTAGCAGGGACCTATTCTCCACACTCTGAGAACCACGTAGGCAGAGATTTACTGTATTATACACAGAGACTTCAGGGCTTTAATGGATGTCAAAGTCCCAAACTTGCATCCAGCACAGCATCAAACTTTAATATTTTTGATACAGAAAAGGGAATAAAGAAGAGTTGAATAAAAATCTTCCAATTAAAGAAAGAGTAGATGCACCATTGCCTATTTAACTGAAACCTATATATTTCTTTTTTTTGGTGGGGGGGGGGCTCTTCTTTTACACCTTTCAGCACCTCTGAATAGTCATGCATTGCAGTGGCAACTATCCTTAGCTCTCTTTCATCACTGTCATTTTCAACTTACTTGTGACAATTTTAATTTTTTATTTATTTTTTCTTGTTTCAGAACCTTTGTTTGTTTATTCACTCATTTTTATGGCCGGCTCGGCTCGCCCTGAGGGCAGGGCTGGCGCAGCATGTGATGCCGGGGATCGAAGCGCGGTCCCTGAAGCTGCCCAAGCTTTCCCAAGCAGGCGCTTTAGACCACTGAGCCATCCCGCCGGGCCCCGCTTGTGACAATTTTAAAAGTTATCAATACATACTAAGGGAGCTACCTCTGAATAAATGATTGGCCCTAAATATTAGGAGGCATGACTGACCAGTGTAATTTTATTTCAAGTGTTTTTAAATTCTGAAATGTAAATGATTATCTTTATACTTCTTCCAACCCCATTTTTCATCTTATTACAAAAGACTTTAGTTTACCTCATTGATAGTACGTTGGACAAAACAGTACTTCAAATTAAATCAAGAATGGTGCAGGCATGGAGCTTCTGCTGGTACTGGCCCAAACTTTTAAAAAGTTAGGAGGATCCTGAAAGGCTTTCAGGATGCAGGAGAAGAGATCTGTGGGCCCAGTGCAGTGAGATCAGGTGCAGAGCTTTCCTGGAGCCATTTAAGAATTTAGGCAGACTCGGGGCAGCCTGTGGGACTCTGGTAAGCTCTGCCCTTCCTTAGCCCACAGTGCACAGGTGTGGAGCTTCTGCTGGGGCCAGTTAGAACTGTTATGAACTTAGGAAGACTCTAAGGGGCCTGCAGGATACAGGAAAACTGCGATATGTGGGTCCAATGCAAGCAGGTGCGGAGCTTTCCTGGAGCCACTTAAGAACTTTTGTGGACTATAGGCAGCCTGCGGGGCTTTACTGATTGATTACTGGGAGCTTCAAAAATGCCAAAACATGGAACAAAGGGCAATGTCAATCCTACAGCCCACCCAGAACAGATCCAGGAGACAAACATATAAGAACCTGGAAATCACAAACCTGAAATCTCTGAAATGACAGCAACTGAAGTAAAGAAACAATTACATCAGGCTATAGAAGAAATAAAATAAAAAATAATCTCTCAAGTCCAAAAAGAAATGATAACAATCATGAAAGAATTGCTCAGCACAGCTAAAGACATAGATAGAAAAATAGAAGAGGATAGAATAATGATGGAAATGCTGAATAACAATACAGGAAAGAATTAGAATTCATGAAACCTTCAAAGAGATATCCTGGAAATTAAGAACTCTGTTGAAACCTGGCAAAACCACTGGAATGAAACTGAAGATAGATTTTTAGACCTCAGAGTTAGTGGTGTAGCTAATGAACATGAAATTAAAGAGCTCTTAAAACTAATAAGGAACCAAGAAATAATAATTCAGCAGCTAGAGGACAACACACACACACACACACACACACACACAAAATAAGAGTAGGTGTCAGTGAAACAACAGGCAACAGCACAAATGACATAAAATGACTATTTGTGAAATACTAGCAGAAAATTTTCCAAACATGACAAAAGAAACTGACATACAGAAAAGTGGGGCATATAGAATCAACACAGCCATAACAATAAATCTATAGCTAGACACATACTAATCAATAGCTCAAAATTCAGCAAAAAAATAGAACATGAAAAGCTGCTAGGTGGAAGAAATTGATCATGGCAGATTTCTCAAACAAACCACCAAATCAAGAAGAGGTTAGAGTGAAGTATCTCACATTCTGAAATAAAATAACTTTCAACCCTGATTGATGTACCCTGCAAAACTATGTATCAAAGTAAATGGCAAAATTAGATCCTTTGATAATAAAGAACAATTAAAGAAATTCATGACCACAAACTAACCCTACAAAAGAGTACTGACATATTCTAGAAAGACAGATGTGATCACAGCTTAAAGAACAACAGAAAGGAACCACCGAATGAAGCTAATAATTAAGAAGAGGGGGACTGGCAAGATGGTTAAGTGGCCTAAAGCACCTGCTTAGGAAAGCTTAGGCAACCGCAGGGATCGAGGTTCTATCCCCGTCACCACATGCTGTGCCAGCACCACCCCAGGGCAGGCTGAGCCAGCCATAACATATATATAACAAAAATATATAATATAAGATATATTATATATTTATATAAATTATATTTTATATTTTATACTATATAACATAAAATATATAATATAAAATAAAAATAAAATTACATATATATATATATATATATATATATATATATATATACATACACACACACATTTATATAAAAGAAGAGGGGAAAAATACCGAACCTACAGCAGGAAAGCAACATGACAAAAGATAAATCAATATGTATGCATCAGTTATAACCATCAATATACATGGCCTCAATTCACCAATCAAAAAAAAAAAAGACCATCAGAGTAGATTAAGAAGCAAAATCCAACAATATGCTGCATACAAGAAACACATTTAACTCAAAAGGAAATGTACAGACTAAAAGTAAAAGGATGGAAAACAGTCCTTCACATCACACAAAAAAGCAGGAACAGCTATCCTAGTTGCTGACAATATCAACTTGAAACTAAAAATCATCCCCAGAAATAAAGAACGTCACTACATACTTGTTAAGGGAAAACTACAAGGAAGAGATAATGACTATAAACATATAAGCACCCAATGTAATGTAGGAGCACCCCCTCCATTAAGACAGTTTAACAGACATGAAAAATCAAATGAGCAATAATACATTAGTAATGGAGGACTTTTAACATGCCACTGTCACAAAGAGATAGATCAACTAGGCAAAAAATCAGCAACAGAACTAAACCAAACTTGTGAAGAAATTGATTTGGTAGACTTTTATAGGGTGTTTCACCCAGCAACAACATAATATACATTCTTCTCAACTGTACACAGGACATTCTCTAAAATAGACCATATTACTAGCACAGAGAACACGCTTATGTAAATGCAAAGGAATTGAAATTATCCCATGCATACTATGTGATCACAGTGCAATAAAACTGGAAGTTATTGACAAAAGAAACTACAAAAACACCATAAACACATAGAATTTTTTGTTTGTTTGTTTGTTTATTTATTTATTTTTATGGCTGGCTCAGCCTGCCCTGAGGGCCAGGCTGGTGCAGCATGTGGTACAGGGGATTGAACCGCGGTCCCTGCAGCTGCCTAAGCTTTTCTAAGCAGGTGCTTTAGATCACTGGACCATCCTGCCGGGCCCAAACACATGGAATTTAAATAACAACATTCTAAACAACCAGCGGGTCACAGATAAAATTTAAAAAGACATTACAAAATGTTTACAATCAAATAAAAATGCACATACAACTTACCAAAACCTGTGGAATAGGATGAAAGCTGTTTTAAGAGTAACTTTTATAGTGGCAAAATCACACATTAGGAAAACAGAAAAACCCTAAATAAATGATCTTATGCTGAACCTCGAGCTAGAAAAGGAAGAGCAAGTCAACGCCAAATCGCAAAGAAGGAAATTATGAAGATCAGAGCAGAAATTAATGCACTGGAGATGAAGAAAACAATACAAAGAATAAATGAGTCAAAGAGTTGGTTCTTTGAAAGAATAAAACTGATAAACCCCTAGCCAACCTAATCGAAGAAAGGAAAGAAAAACCCAAATTCATGCAATAAAGAATGAAAAGGGTGAAATCACTATATAACCTATTGAAATTCAGAAGATCATCAATACCTACTTCCATAATCTTTACTCTGACAGGATAGAAAACAGAGAAGAAATGGACAGTTTGCTAGATATATATGAAATGCCAAAGCTAAGTCAAGAAGATATACAAACTCTGAATAACTCAACAAGAAACGAAATGGAAAATGTAATAAAAAAAAACCTACTAAAAAAAAAAAAAAAAAAAAAAAAAAAAAAAAAAAAAAAAAAAAAAAAAAAAAAAAAAAAAAAAAAAAAAAAAAAAAAAAAAAAAAAAAAAAAAAAAAAAAAAAAAAAAAAAAAAAAAAAAAAAAAAAAAAAAAAAAAAAAAAAAAAAAAAAAAAAAAAAAAAAAAAAAAAAAAAAAAAAAAAAAAAAAAAAAAA
>PVJA010004444.1:0-57113 GCA_004027025.1 Myocastor coypus | reverse complement strand
ATCCTAATGGAGTCACAGTAGAATTGTATAAGAAATTTAGAGTAGATTTAATGTTAGCTTTCTCAAACTCTTCAGTAAAATTGAAAGGAAAATAATTTTCCCAAAGTCATTTCTGGAGGCAAGTATAACTCTGATTCCAAAATCAGAGAAAGATCAACTAAAAAAAGAGAACTATAGGCCAATCTGTCTAGTGAATATGAATGCAAAAATTTTCAACAAAGTACTAGCAAACAATGTAGCAAAGCATCAAGAAGATTGTATATCATGACCAAGTGGGATTTATTCAAGGAACGCAAGGATGGTTCAACATATGCAAATCCATAAATGTAATAGATCATATCAACAGAACCAAGAACAAAATCCACATGATCATCTCAATAGATGCAGAAAAAGCTTTTGACAAAGTCCAACACTCATTCATGATAAAAACCCTACAGAGAATTAAATAGATGGCATATATTTCAACCTGATAAAAGCCTATAAGAAACCAATAGCCAATACTATAATAAATGGGCAAAAACTGAAGGCCTTTAGTTTAAAATGAGGAATAATACAAGGATATTCACTGTCTCCAGTCCAGTTCAATATAGTTTTGGAAATATTAGCCAGAGCAATTATATCAGAGAGAAATAAAATAAGGACTGTAAAGAAGTGAAATTATTATTTATAGATGACATGATACGCTACATAGAGGACTCCAAAACTCCACTAAGAGCCTTATAGCTTTAATCTCCAAATTCAGCAAAGTAGTAGAATACAAAGTCAACATCCAAAATCAATGGCATTTTTGTACATAATGAATGCATTGAGATAGAGATTATGGAAACCATGCCTTTCACAATAATATCCCTCCACCAAAATGAAATGCTTAGTAATCAATCTCATAGAGGATGTTAAAGATCTATATAGTGAAAATTATGGTACTCTGAGAAAAGAGCTTGAAGAAGATTTGAGAAAATGGAAAAATATTCCATGTTCCTGGATAGGCAGAACCAACATTGTGAAAACCACCATTCTCAAAATTGTTATACAGATCAATGTTATCCCAATTAAAATACTATGAGTATACTTCACAGAGCTAAAGGAAACTTTCCTCAAATTCATTGGGAACCTGATGAGACTCAGAGTATCAAAATCAATCCTGAGAAACAAAGGAAAGGCAGAAGGTATCACAATCCCTGATCTGAAATTATTCTATAAAGGTACTATGATAAAATCAGCATGGTACTGGCATAGAGATAGATCTGAGAATCAATGCAATAGATCAGAAAATGAAGACACAACTGCAAACACTTAGCCACCTTATCTTTGTTAAAGGAATCAAACATGCTCATTGGTAGAAAGATAGCCTCTTTAATAAATGGTGTTGAAAACCCTGGCTTTCCATATGCCAAAGGCTGGAACTAGACCCAAGCCTACCACCAAACACAAAGCTATAGTCAAAATAGATAAAAGATTTAAATTTTGAAACAGAAACATTAAATCTTCTAGAGGAAAATGTAAGTGCAAATCTTGAAGTCACAGAAGTAAAGAGTTTATGATTAAAGACTAAACTGCACAGGAAATATTTCAAAGAATTGACAACTGAGATCTCATTTTTTTGAAAAGTTTCTGTACTTCAAAGCAAATCTCCAGCACAGTGAAAGAAAACCCATAAACTGGGAAAAAATTATCACTGAGTGTCCCTCTGACAAAGACCTTTAGTCTGGTCCCCCAAATTTAAAGACCCAATCAAAAGATGGGCATCTGAAAAAAAAAAAAAAAAAAAGATGGGCATCTGAGATGCATATAAACTCAGAGGAACAAATACAAATGGCAAGTAAATATATGAAAAAAAGTTCAACATCATTGGTCATTCAAGAGATGCAAATTAAAACAACATAGAGATTCCATCTCACCCTAGAGAGAATGGTTAACATCACAAAGTCAGCGAATAACAAATGTTGGAGGAGCTGTGGGGAAAAAGGAACCCTTCTGCATTATTGCTGGGAGTCCAAGTGCAGACTGGTACAACCACTATGGAAATCTGTATGGAGAGTCCTTAAAAGGCTGGGATCGTGCCGGGCGTGGTGGCGCACGCCTGTAATCCCAGCACTCGGGAGGCTGAGGCAGGAGGATTGGTGCGAGTTCGAGACCAGCCTGGGCTACAAAAGTGAGCTCAAGGTCAGCCTCAACTGCATAGCAAGACCCTGTCTCAAAAAGACAAAAAACAAACAAACAAACAAACAAAAACAACAACAACAACAAAAAGCTGGGATCGGAGATTGCATTCAAGCCAGCTATTCCCTCCTTGGATATTTTCCCAGAAGAACTGAAAACCTCATACCACAGTGATATATGTACACTCACGTCTATAGCAGTGTAGTTTGTCATAGCTAAATCCTGGAAACAACTCAGATGCCCATCAACTGAAGAATGGATAAAGAAGATGTGGTATTTTTATACAACGGATCATTATTAAGCTATGAAATAGGATAAATTTGAGTTTTTGTCAGGAAATGGATGAAAATAGAGCACATTCTCTTAAATGAAATAAATTAGACCCGCATGTGCAAATGTTGTATTGTCTCCTTATTGTGAGAACCTGAAGGAGAAAAACAGTATCTGAAGGGTACAATAGATATTGGGAAAAGGGAATGAACTTGTTCAAAAGGAAAGAGTTACTGAGTTGAGGAGAAGGACAGGAGAGTGGGCAGTGGACAGAGATTTACTTATGTATGTAAACAGGATGGATTGGAAACTATACTGCGCATTTCTGCTGGCTTATGGAAAGGAGCCATTAATGCTTAATTTTTTTTTTTTTTTCTTGTTTCAGAACCTTTGTTGTTTATTCACTCATTTTTATGGCCGGCTCAGCCAGCCCCAAGGGCAGGGCTGGCTCAGCATGTGGTGCCGGGGATCGAACTGCGGTCTTTGAAGCCGCCCAAGCTTTCCCAAGCAGGCGCTTTAGACCACTGAGCCAACCTGCTTAATTTGTTTTGCCTCCGTTTTTCAATTGTTAGTACCTTTTCTCTTCTTAATTTCTTGCCTTTTTTCTTCCAATTTTACATACATATATCTGGTAATATGAACAACTGATTGGAAGACAACACTATGTGTTACAAATACTATGAAATTCATGTATTTTTAAGTGAAATTTTCTATCACTTGTAATTTTTTGTTTCAATTGTAATTTGTACTTTTTAAAAAAAATTATATCAAGAGATACCAGGCCTGGGGAGATAGCTCAGTGGTCTGAGAACCTGACTGTCAAGCACAAGAACCCAGGTTCAGTCCCTAGTACTGCTGTGCATGCCACCACACACCTGGAATCCCAGCCCTGGGGAGGCTGAGACAGGATGATCACTATTAGTCCAAGTTGTGTAGTAAGACCGTGTACAAAATAAGGAAATAAATCTTTAAAAAATTAAGAGATTCTGATACACTAATTTTTAAAAATATAAAGACAAATTTTTCCTATTTGTGCAAAGTCGTATCTTTTTTGCATCTTTTGCAGAAACCCAGAAAGTGACCCAGGATTTAGTTGTTCATTCTTTTCACTTCCCTAGTGAATGCATCTGGCCTTGATGCTTTCAATACCATCCACACTGAACACAAATTCATCATCTCTTTCCGATCTCTCCACTCAGATTTCCACTGACATATCAGGTGCAAAGCAATCAAAGCCTCCCCATCCCCATAGCAAAGCCCAGCTCTGCTTGCTGCTTTCCTGTCTACCTTTCCAGCTGCCAAGGCCAAAAACACAGGAGTCACTCCTGGATCCTCTATGTCTCATGGTCTCTCTCCTTCCCCAAGATCAAACATTTTGCAAAGATAAGGGATCTATTTTGTTTACAGATTTATCACAAACACCTAGACAATAATGTTCTGTGTTGTAGTTAGTAATACCTGAAAAATAAATTTGTGAGTATTTGTAATTTTAGTGAAGAAGAGGATGCAGCTGCTTTAAGGTTAAAAATAATAACTGCATAATCAAAGAGCGCAGCAGAGTACTGTTGGCAGAGGGAGGTCCTTCAGCTGGGGCCAGGACATTCTCACAGTTGAGGCCAGCACGGAGGAGTACAAAACAGGTAGGAAACAAAATGACTGCAATTTTACACATATGGGTTTCCCCACTTGTACCCAAGGCTTCTACAAATCAAAATAAAGAAGTCATTAGCACAAAATTAAAGTCATTAGCATAAAAATAAAGTCATTAGCATACACTCAAAACACAATTTATAGAATCTACTGCTTTTTTTTTTTTTTTTTTTCCAGCAATGAGGATGAAACAGAAATCAAGAGTCACACATTCCCAATTTCCCAGTTACACCAACATCATTGCTAGCCTAACAATTCCAGTTCTCTTTCTGGAAGAGATCAGTTCTTTTTCTGACAACTCCCTTTACAGACTTAAAGAACCAATTGTTTATTCATGCAGACTTGAAGACTTGCAAGTCTTTTGCATTTGTTGGAGTCATAAAGATACCACTTTGACTCTCTTGAAATCTGACACGTATTCTGATCAGTAGCTGTTTTGTTCCCCTGCTCATAGCACCATTCACTTTCCTTCACTAACATGTTTACTTCAAGTAATTGTGAAAGCAATTTTACCTTAGTCACTGAGGAGGTGCCGGGGAGATAGAAGAGAACCAATCAGGCAAGGAACTCACAAGCACGGAGGAAATCATGGGGCAGTGAAGGAGGAGATCAGGCTCTCCCTGATGGAATTCCTAAGAAAACCTGTGTGGAAACTGTTCTTCTTTGCAAATGGAGATTTACTGTCGCTTCCTGTGCAGTGGTGCATTTAAAGATGTTATTTTATTTCACTGAGGATAAAATTTATATCTTGTTTATTTTGAAGCTTGCAGAAAATTGCACAATGCCTATGCCTTAGAAGAAGCCCTCTATTTTCTAAACGTAAATAGACTTAAGCATAGAACCACACACACACCTTACTATGCATTGTGCATACAAATGTTACTGTCTTCTTTTATAAGGTTAAAGGCACAAATAATAAAACAGTATTATAGTATGGACTCATATTTCAAACAATGATTATTAAAAAATCCCCTACTAAATAAGAGAGAATGTTTGAGAAGAAAAAGTGACTCAGAAATTACTTCCAATTTCAAAATCAAGGCTTGCTGGAACTTTAATGCTCAATGTTCTGTCACTTTTGTTGAAGAGGATGTGCTGTCAATAACACTTTTTTAGGTCTCAGCTTGTACCCAAATAGGTGGCCAAAGTTTTTGATTCCCTTGTCTAAACATTAATTTATTAAGAAATAAGTGACAGAAAACATGTCAACATAAAATTTTTATTATAATGTAAAGGTTTGGAATTTTGTGTTTCTAAATCTTGCTAAGATTTTAAATGAGGGCTTTGGTTTCTTTAGAATTTTGGTCAAATAGCTGCAGCTACATTTTACGATACTGGTAATAATTAAGTGCTTACCTTATGCATTTTGAGAATTAAAATTCAGAAATCCTTTCTGAAATGGTAAGCTGTGCTCTAACAGTCTTCTAAAAATAAATATAAAATATTATCATCAAATATTCCTGTATGATTCTGAACACACTGATGGCCTCTGAGACGTGACTCAGCTCTCTGAAGCTCACTGGCATTTTTATGTCATTATTTTTTCTGTCTTAACCAAAGAATAATCTTCTAAAAGGCCCAGTGTATGCACACCCCTACCCCATATCTAAACTCTTGAAAATGCTGTTTCTTCTCAAACTCCTGGGGTAACTGTGGTTTAGACAAAGTTTAGGCTCAGAGCTGGTGGCTCTGTGCCTTGACAGAAGGAAGCACAGGCTAAGCAGCCGGGAGGCTGGGCGTGCACCGCAGGTTGATGGGCTGGCCACTCCACCTGCAGGGTATGCTACTTCCTTCGCGACAAACCAACAGGCAGCAAGAAGATAGGACAACTTCCACCCTCAAGAACACTAAACCAAAGCTTCTGTGTACTTTTTAACTTCTGGAGCTCAGAGAAAGGCAGGAGTCACCTCTCACTGCATAGCTCAGTCCTAGCTCTGGGCTTTAAAAATGCTCAAGAAAATGTCGAGTTGAATTCTTAAGGATTCTATAGAGGAAAGTGGTCATTTCTCTTTTGACAGATAATTTAGATTATTTTTCAGACACTTTTTCACAAACATGATGGTAGACTGGTAAGTAGTACTCATCACTAAGAAATTGCCACTTGATTTTTGTTTTAACAGAAGTAAAATTAAAAATGTCCAGCTCTGTTAACACCAAGTAATGTGGCTCAGTGTACATGAGTTTCATGTTTAAGTTGAGAGACTGACAGACGAATGGGTCTGAACCTCTTCAAACAGTGTGAGCATTTCCCCCTCCCTCCTCTAGTAAGCTAATCTTCATAGACATCTACCACTGAAAATTTCCTTTCTAGGGGCTGGTGAGAGTTACAGGACTAAAGTGCCTGCTTAGGCAAGCTTAGGCAAGTATAGGCATGGTGGTTTGTTTCTTGGCACCACAGGCTTCACCAGTCCAGCTCCCAGGGCAGGCTGAGCCAGCCAGGGTCTCAGCATGGTGGGCGCCTGTAATCCCAGTGCTGAGGAGGCTGAAAACAGGGGGATCACCATGAGTCAGAACTGCATAACGAGACCCTGTAACAACCTAATACATTAAAAAAAAATTCCTTTCTAGGATCAGGGACCATCAAGGTTTGAAGACAGCAGAAAAGCTCCAAGTAACGTTTTGGGGCACCTGAGTAGGCTGCTCCCATCCCAGCCACTCTTGCTCTCTCCTCCCTGGTGATGTGCTCAGCAAAACCCAGGATGGAAAGAAGACATTTCAGGGCCTTCAGCCTCCAGGAGGAAACTGCTCTGTGGGAAGAGATCCACACCTATGAAACTCCTATTAGTAGACTACTAACACTGGTACAAGTGTATCTAAAAACTAGAATATTAGGATTTTGTCTATGTAACGGTTAATATTTCATGCAGAGCTTTGTACAACAGGAAAAAGAACTGTTGGGTTTGGCTCTAAATCTACCACTGATTTAATGGTCATTTTTTCAAAGTTAGACATCATGAATACCTTCTTCCAAGTTTTATTTTTTTACCGTGAAACTAAACATAATCTAATGTGAAGACCTGCAGTACTCCTCGAGTCACACCTGAAGGCTCGGAGAATTCTTTAGATGAAGGATCTACAAGGACATGGTCCAAGGCTGATGGCCTCTCAAATCTAGACTGTACCAACAATCTATATGAAAACATTTCTTAGAAAATACATTGTTTCTGAAAATAATAAATATATCCTTCAATTTTAAAAGGTAAAGAACAACTATCTTCCCTCAAAAAAACAAATGCCAACCAAACAAAGACAGTGAACCCAAGGGGTACACATGACATAAGAGCAAAGGCCACATGATCCACGTGGATGCTGAGAAGTCACAAAGGTATCAGTAGTGCCAGGACTCTGCAGTGCTAACTGGGATATTCTTTTGCTCCCCCCCATTGCTCTCCCAGTTGCTAAGCTTAC
The DNA here is from genome assembly GCA_004027025.1 of Myocastor coypus. Classification (NCBI taxonomy): domain Eukaryota; kingdom Metazoa; phylum Chordata; class Mammalia; order Rodentia; family Myocastoridae; genus Myocastor; species Myocastor coypus. The sequence goes on along the minus strand of PVJA010004444.1, from coordinate 49,625 downwards.
TGCAGCCATCGCTCTAGCACCATTCAGCTCAGGCACCCAGATCCCCTGAGCACCCTGGCACTGCATGTTGGCCCCACACAGAGACAACATTTTCCATTCACTTGCGTTTGAGGACTTGCGTTTGGTCTCCTCCTACCATAATCCCCATGAAGGCAGGGGCTGTTTCTGGTTTTTTTCACTATTGTTTTCTGAATGCCTCAGAGCTTGATAATAAATGCTCAATATATATTCATTAAATAAATCAATCATTAAAATTTTCAATCATGGGGCCGAGGATATACCTCAGTGGAATAATGCCTTTCTGGCAGGTGCAAGGTTCTGAGTTTTATTCCTGGCAACAAACAAACAAAAAAAAAACTCAAGTCCTTCCAATTTTAAGACCTTGAATTCATCCCCTTGAATCTTTGTCAGATAAAAAGTGGAGAAAAAAAAAATTCTGTTAGATAAGTTGGATTAAGACTCAAAGAAGTTCTATCTTAAGAGACGAACTATAATATTTTTAAGCAGCTTACTTGCAGCTGCTATTTTTAGTAAGAAAGTTTGTTTGGGGTTAGATGAGGTCTCACTGAGAAAAAGCATCTTAAAAATATCTAGAGTCTTGCCAAATGTATTTTTAAAAATGGTTGAAAGACCTAGAAAACAAGACAGAGAAGCCACGCAGTACATCAGCCTGCATGTTGACATGATGCTTTCCGATGTGGATTTGTGCAGCAATTGTCTCAGGATGGCTGGGTGAGAGGCAGAGGTTGGGGAGAAGAGAACTAGCCCTAGAGTTGTTACACCGGGTGGCTTAGCAATCTTAATCACAAACACTAAACAAATGAAAAACTGCATGGAAAGATCATAGGAATTCAGTGGAAACCGAAGGTTTAGTAGAAGAAAAGGCAGAAACAGAAAAAAGTTTGCTCTTAAAAGTCAAGCACTTCAGAGACGAGACTTTTGGATTCTGAAAAGGAATTTAGGATGAAGAAGATGATCTTTTGGGTTGGTGGAAAATAGGCAGCGAGCCAACGAAAAGATAAGGTATATGAAATACTGTGGAGATGTTTGTTTTTATTTGTCCTGTTCTTTTTCAGATGACCCATCATCTTCAAAAGTTAACAGAGACCAATATTTCAGGGACCCAAAAGTGGCTACAGCTAGGCATCAGGCCCCATACCCATTATCCCAGCACTCTGCGAGGCTTAGGCAGAGAATTCCAAGTTAGAGCCCAGCCTGGGCAACTTAGTGACTTAGTGAGGCCCTGTCTCAGAACAGGAGGATGAGCTGCGGATGTGGCTGAGTGACAGGGTGCCTGCCTGGCAAGTGCAAGGTCCCAAGTTTGATTTCCGGTACAAAATGCAAAAAATAAAAAAAAAAAAAAAGGAAGGAGCACTGTGGAAGTACCTCACTATGAAAGCCTTGGATTCTGTCCTCAGAATCAGAAATGAGTAAATGAATAAATAATGGCTACACCAGGATAAAACAGTTTTGAAAAAAATACTGACTGAACAAAAAAGTGGAAGTCAGTAGAAAAATAAGGTGGTGCATTTCAGAGGCACTGGATATGAGCAGGGTCTGCCCTGCCCTGGGATTCTTATGGGAAAGAAGTGGGACTGGGAGGAATTTGGCGGAGAAGCCCAGGATCGGAAGCACCCTGACCTGTCCCCTGCTGCAGGTGGAGGAGGCACAGGTTGCCAGGGGAGACAGCCACTCGCGGAGCACCAAGTTTCTCAAGGACAGATGCAGTGTGTTCAGAAGCTTTATGTCTACCCCTGTGATGGGGCCTGGAAGCTTCATTCGTCTTCCTGGAAATACTACAGGAGCTTTCTAAAAAATAATTATTTTTTATTCATTATTTTAAAAGAGAACAAAAATAATTAAAAATTGGAATGGTACAGAATTTCACTAAATAAGATACTGGGAATTCCATAATAGTAGTTACATGGCATATCGCTGTCTTCCAAATAGTTGTTCAGATTAGCAGTTATACGTAAGCATGTACACCTGGTCAGAAAAAGTTGCAAAAAATAAAGAAAGAGAGAGAGAAAAAAAAATTAAGTATTAACTGTTTCTTTCAACAGACCAGCAGAAATCAGCAGTACAGTTATCCAAGCTATCCTATAAGTATTTCTTTTTCCCTTCCTTCTTTCTTTCTTTTGTTCTTTCCCATTTTCCAGTTGTTCCTTCCCTTTAAATAGATGCTATCTGATGAATACTGTGTCCCTTTCATAGTATCTATTTTACCTTCCAGATTTATTTACTCTTTCAGGTTGATACACCAGCAAGACAATATGATGTTTACACATGCAGGTCTGATTTATTTACTGTAAGTCTGTCTCTAGCTGTACCCATTCATTATAAAACCCTTCAGTTGATCTTTTTTTTATAGCTGAGTAATACTCCATTGTATAAAAATACTCAAAAGCCCATCAACTGAGGAATAGATAAAGAAGATGTGGCATTTTTTACAAAGTAGCTTTTATATGTAAGGCATGAGGGTCCTTCATGTGAATAAAGGAGTCAGGAGGACACAATCTGTCTTTATGAAATCTGCACACTGGTAGAAAGACACAGTAAACAACGGCAACAGGTAAGATGAAGGGGATGTGGAGATGTAAGTGGCAGCAAAGCCCCTTGGTGCTGGGGGCGATGCCTGTATAGCAATGTTAAGTGGAAGCAGCAAGAGCTCAGCAGAGGCACAGGCCAGGGCCAGACCATGGCAGGCTGGGTGAAGGTCTGTGATACGACAGTTTTTTATGCCACTTGAAGTGCTTCATGTTTCCCTGGGTAATTCATTATAAATGTCATTTCTATTTGGAAGAAAGTAGTTTTAATAATTTTTATCTAGACATGTAGCACAGGACCCAGCTGGCCCAGATGCCCAGAGTGAAGGAGGTCAACAAACTACATGTTCTCAGCCTGAACTGGCAAAAAAAAAAAAAGCCAGGGACTCAACCACCACACCCGTGCCTCTCAGGCGTGTGCAAATCTCCAGAACGATCTTTCAGCAGAAGCCCAAGGAGCACGGCAGCTTCCCCACCTCCTGGGCTGTTACATGAGGGAAATAGCCTTTGAGGTTACCAACCCTGCCTATGCCAGCGTTCTCCACGTGACGTCTCGGCTCTAACTCGTTGCAAACATTAGAAATGCCAAAGCTCTGGTTTGGAAGCCCAGGGTTGGTACAGTGCCCACAAAATTCTCCTCTCAAGCAGTGACACTGCTCTAGCATGGGTTGCTCTTCACCAGGGGGGGATGTTCTGCAGGTTCCAAGGATGAACGCGGCTGTTCTGCTCAACACTTGTGCTCAAGTATGTTGGGCTGTGCAGGAACTGAGTTTTTGGGCTATGCACAGAAACCTACTGTTTCCTCCCAGGAAGGTCTCTGGGGCCTGCTTTAAAAACTTCTTTAAAGCATTTTAATTGGCACATAGTATTTGTGTATGCACACTATGTGTGCATAGTATTTGTGTATCAGGGCAAGTAGTATTATTTCCCCAATGTTTATCATTTCTGCGTTGGCAGCCTCTTAACTTTCTACTCCAGCTTTCCTGCAGTACACGGTGAGTTGCTGCAGCCTCACCACCAACTGCACTGCAGGTGCCAACAGCTGGCACTCCTCTTCCTGTGCTGGTCCCAGTCCTCTAGCTGTTCCCCACCCTCCTCCAACCCTCCCAGTCCCCAGTGACCACCAGTCTACTCCCAGCTTCTGTGAGATCATTTTTTTTTTAGATTCCACAGATGACTGGAAGCACGTAGCACTTGTCCTTCCATGCCTGGCTTAGTTCACTTAATACAATGGCCTTGGGGCCTGGCAGGATGGCTCAGTGGTCTAAAGCGCCTGCTTAGGAAAGCTTGGGCGGCTGCAGGGACCATGGTTCGATCCCTGGCACCACATGCTGCGCCAGCCCTGCCCTCAGGGCAGGCTGAGCCAGTCATAAAAATAAATAAATAAAGAAACAAAAGTTCTGAACAAGAAAATAATAATAATAATAATAATAATAATAATAATAATAATAATAATACAATGGCCTCCAGGTTGACTTTGCTATTTTACGTTTCTCTTTTTCTTCTTCCCCTCAGTTAATAGCATCATTTCTTTTCCTTCCTGCCCCCTCTATCAATCCTTCCACTCTCCTTCAATATTGTTATCCACTAAGTGCCACGCACTGGAAAACAGAAATAAGAGTCTATAATAGAATTGGGGGCAATAGATCAATACACAAAGACATTTAAACATGTACACACTGCCCATTGTCTCTGCCCCTCTTCTTTTCACACAGACTAAAGCTCAAAGGGTATGCGGGAGCCACCCACCATGGCAGAAAGAGCACATGCCAACCAGCCTCTGGCTCCTGCGGGTTGTGTGCAAGACACCCATCAGAGAGGGGAGGGTAAGACCAGGCATGAGAGTGCCCTTTCGTGAACAAATGAAAATAAAAAAGGTATCTTAATAATCAGAATTTAGAACAGAATAGATTTGAACAGATTTCTTTGATAAATCCCTTTCTACATAAACTCTTGCCACTTGCTATTCAGAATCAAATAGATTTGCGTGAGAGGTGCTTTGAGTAAGCTTCTATATATTAAACATTTTCCTTCAGTATTTCTTAACCCAGCATTGTTCTGGTGAGAGGGCGCAGTTCTTCTCCAATTATCAGTGAGATTTGCAATCCTCTCCAGCACTTAGCTACTATACCAACAATGTACCAGGTAAGGCAATTACTGAAAGCAAAGCAGAAAACATTTGTGTCAGAAAAGTAGCTGTAGGAAAAAAAAAAAAAAAAAAAGAAAAGTAGCTGTAGGAATTAAGTTAGGAAAAACCATAAATGAGTCAGCAAGGAGTACAACCACCTTAAGCACTATCAACTTCAAAGAGAAAATAAAATTATTTGGGTTGCCCTGGTAACATCAAGAGAAAATGTGGAAATGAAACTGCAGAGTTTAATGTTAAAAAAAACCAAAACCCTCCTCAGCACTAAGGTCTCTCACATCATGGAATGCCATGTACCATGGCAACATGCAACAACTGCCTAACTGGATTAAATACAGAGAACAGTCAAGGAACAGAAGCATTGAAATATGGATGGAGTTGATCTAAAGCATATTCTGAGCCGGGCGTGGTGGCTCACACCTGTAATCCCAGCACTCGGGAAGCTGAGGCAGGAGGATAGGTGCGAGTTTGAGACCAGCCTGGGCTACAAAAGTGAGTTCAAAGCCAGTCTCAACTGCATAGCGAGACCCTGTCTCAAAAAGACAAATAAATAAATAAATAAATAAATAAAATAATAAAAATAAAAATAAAAATAAAGCATATTCTGTGTCTTTTCCTTAAGTCGCATATTAAATTGGGAGATAGCAATGGGTTTGCAGAGATTCCATGGAAATTCCTTCAGGGATACATAATCTTGAATTATTTTAGCAGCTAAGTGCTATACTGTATTTTCTCTCTTACTTTCCCCCAAATGAAAGAGTCTCCATTCATTCCAAAGCTCTGCTTTTATTATGGGAAAAGGAAAAACAAAAAAAACCAAGCATAAGAAACAGAAGCACTCTTCTAGGTTATGTTCTGTATCTGATCTATACTTATTTTTGTAGGAAATACCCCTGGTTAACACCGTGTTGTTCTCATTTTCTTGCAGTGCTGGGGGTTGAACCCAGGACCTTCCACTTGCCAAGTATGTGCCTTGCCACTGGGCTACAATCCCGTCCCAAGTACAGGAGCATTAAAGTAACGCCCAGAATCATACTGTCTGGGAGCAAGGCATGAGGTCAAAAGGCCTGATCTGGAATCGTGAGTCTGCCACTGGTAAACTGAGTGACCAGGAAAGGCTACTTAATCCTTTTGCTTCCTCACTTTCAAAATGGGAGAAAGGACTGAATCTTCCTTCCTGGGGTTGGTGAGGCGTATGTAAGAGAAAACTGTAGCAAGGACAAATGGCAGTGCTAGGCAAGAACTTAGCATTCAGTTTATGACAATGCAGAGGTCATGGGTAGTTGTGATCAAGAACTATGACTATTTTGCAAACTTTTTGTTATTATGGTAAGAACACTTTGTATAAGACCGGCCTTCTCAACAAATATTTAAGGGTACAGTGTGGTTTACTGATGAAAGCTGTACCGCAGGTCTCTAGAGAACTTATCTACGCGCTGAAGTTCTTTGTCCACTGTTTAGTACTGTAATTCCCCGTGCCTCCCTGTTCCTTGTCCCTGTCAGACAACAATGCTTGCTCCAGTTCTATAAATGTGATTATTTTTGACACATCACTGAAATGGACACACACGAGATGTGTCTACAACTGGCTTATTTCACTTACTCAAGGTTCATTCATCTCAACACACACTGAAGAATTTCCTTCTTTGTAAAAGCCAAATTATATTTTCTTCTAGACACAGATTGCATTTTTACAGCAGTATTTTATCCACTGGTGGACATTTATGTTGTTCTTACATTGTACCTATAGAGAATAAGAATTTACTATTAAAAGTAAAAATGTTCTCAAGTTTGGACCCTTCAGTCCCAACTTAGGGTACCATACTAAAAATGGAGCCTTCTTTATAGAAGTGGCAGAAACAAACAGTTTTGTTAAACAGGAAAGGAACAATGATTTAATGTCTTTTTATGCTTACGAATGCCAAGAATTAAAATAGTAACTCTTGAACCCCACATTGAATTCATGAGGTTGGTATTACCTCTGCTCTACAGAAGAGAGAAGCTGAGCAAAGGCTCAGTAGCTTCCTCAAGGTCACGGAGCCTGGGAGGAGCACAGCAAACACTCTAAGCCTGTCAGGTTCCAATGTCCCCGCTTTTCATGGGGAGTATCAATTTAGTCCAAACAACAAGATGGGAAATACATGTTGACATCAATTTGGGAAATAAGCCATCTGGGGAACCATACTTAGGGTAATCATATTTGTGACTTCTACACACTAGCCTGAAATCTAGCACAGAGGGAGAAATCAAGCCAGATGAAAGAGTATGGTAGAGGTTAGATTATAAAGAGCTCAGCTGCTGTCCATGAAGGGGTCACTAGTGTGAAATGTACCCTGCCATCACAGCTAGCTAGAAAAATGGCAACACAACAGCGCCACAGACGAATTCCCAGATTATACTCTTGATTACACCTGATTCCAATTTGGTGCTAAGTGCTTGGGTGGAGGACACAGCTCCCAAATAATGCAGGGTTCCGATCTCCTACAGGGGTGTCTGCATAGGATTTCCAGGAACTCTGTGCAGCCAAACAAGAACCTTTTGTACCGAGAATCTGAATACTGGGAAATTATGCTAAATTAAAACAGAAGGACACTGACTACTTACTTCCTTTTCATTGTTCTCACTCAAATTTATTTGGGTAGAAGAGCTATTAGCCATCCCTTGGCCTTACAAAATTATCAAGGTCCTTTCCCCTGGCATTTCAAGAACACATACACACACACACACACACACAGGTGCACGTGTACCATCCTAACTACATTATTTCTGGCTTCCCCATCAGGTGCCATAATGTTTCTGGAGCAGGCAATAGGAAATACTTTAAGTTAACTTTATATAAAATAGCTCCACTGCTACCTGAAGTCTTTTTCACTCCATGAGACAGGTCTCTTAGTTCTGCCAACAGTGATATTAAAGAACACTGAAGCACACACAGCGGCCCACTCTAGCTGGAGCACTTTTATAGGAATTTAACTTCAGATGAGGCTTCTCATCCGTCTGGGCTCCTGGGTTCATGGCCCTGCAGATTAAGCTTTCTTTATCCCATCAAACTACACTGAAAGGAATTCTACTACTGTTCTGCTTTCTTTTCAACCTCAATTTATCCATCTGACTGCCATAAGATTTTAATTTTTTTAGTTTTCCCTGTATACATGTATTAGTCATATTTTTTTCACTGAAACAAAATACCTCATGTCCATGGCTTAAAAAAGATTCACTTTGCCTCACAAATTCCGAAGTTTCAGGCTATAGTTGGCTGGCAGAGATGCCATGGTGGAGAGACCAGGCCGAGGAAAGCGGCTCAGCCAGGAAGCAAAGGGCAGGAGAAGAGCCTGAGAGGCAGCAGCAAGTGACCAGGTATGATCTCAGGGTCACCCACTGTGACCACGTCCTTCAGTGAGGTTTAAACCCCCCCCTCCTCCACTGCGCTAGGAGCTCACCAGTCAGCCAACTCATTAACAGGGGTAGTGGCTGAGTGTCCTCATAATACCACTGCTTCTCCAACAATCAAGTTAACAAGATTTATGGGCGCAGTAAGCTCCTGAGGCTTCCCCAGCTGATGGGTTGAACGTAAGGTTTTAGAGCAGTCAGGATGATGCCAGATCAGATTTTTTTTTTTTTAATGCTTTAAGACATTTTTATTTTTGAAATTAAATTTTAAATGATATACAAAACCAAAAAAATTATACCTAAGTGGGAATTTTGGAGTCACCAGGGTATAAGGGGTGGTAAAGTCATAGGACAAAATAAAATCATTTGGGTACAGTGCTGGGAAAATTAAAGGCTTCCTGCGACAAGGAACGGCCCTCTTGGGCGGGTCTGTGCACAGCACTGTCTTCAGAGGTGCTGGGGCTGGCGTCCCCATGAAGAGCTGAGCACTAACTCCTGCCCCACAGCAGCTGTCCCCCGACACCTGCCTCCTCTCTCCTAAGTTGTTTTCCTCACTACATCCTCGACAGGCGTGGGTCTGTCTGCTTGTGTAGTTCCTGCACTCTATGGTAAGCTTCCTAACAAACAGGAACTTCCCATTTCGCTCACTCCTCTTTACCTCCCATTCCCTGGAACAACGTCTGGTTTATAAAAAGTACTCGATAAACTACCACTGAATGAATAAAAAACAAATATACACTTATTCTAAAATTCTTCCTATTGTTGGGCTGGTCAAATAGCTCAGTGCATTAAAGCACCTGCAAGCAGGTGCAGGGGTCAGGGGTTTGGTCCCCATGCCTACCCCGTCCCCAGGGCATACTGAGACAACAATTGAGACTGAGTGTGGTGGTGCACCCCTATAATCCCAGCTACTGGGAGGCTGTACACAGATGGATCACTTCGAGTCTGATCTAGTAGTAAGACCCAGCAGTGAACCCTTCCCTAAAATACAAAAATAAATAAAGAAAAAAATTCTCCCTATTGTTAAAAATGTGTAAAAATACTTATGTGAGTACCAGAATTTAGAAGGTGTTGCACTTAGTTTCAGGTGGAGAACCACCCAATCATTTTGTACCACTCTGTGTTTTCCTAGGATACTTGTCCCTTAACAGAAGAGAAGCAAAGAAGTTGAAGTTACCGAGCTACTTGCACGGAGGCAGGAATAGGAAATTGTCTGTCTTGTCTTGGGGAGATAGGGGATGGAAGAAGATGCATGGGACAAGAGATACTTTAGGCCTGATTTTTTTTTTTTTTTAAACACCATGGGTCCTTTCTCCCTATCAGTAGCCGTGTCTCAATCCTTTACTCTGTCGCCTGCCTTAGACATCTTCTAGGGACCTAATGTGGAATAAAGACTCCAAGGACAAAGTGCGCTGGACAAGCAATGGCGACTGCCGGGAGCTTGGCTCAGCGAGCCGCCAGTAATGAACAAAAGGAGTGTGCCAGCGGGGCGAGTTACGACGGATCGGGCCAGCAGGAAGGCTCAACCAAATCAAATATGGATGACAGACAGCAGCTAGGTCTTCAAGTGGGAAGGGAAACAAAAGATGGAAGGAAGGGAAGGGAGAGGAAAAGGATAAAAGAAGAAGGGAAATACAGAAATATAAGTTTTGTAAATGACACAGGGATCAAGAGTTGGGAAGAGCAGGGAGGAGTGAGAGGTGGAGGAGAATTAAGAAACATTAAGTCCGTGTGCCAACTCCCCGTCATAAACGCAATCATTATGCACTCACTAAAAAATGCTGAATATGTAGCTCAGTATACCAGAGCCAGGAAGTTGAGCCTAATGTTATCACTAGTATTACTTGGGACAGTTACTGCAATTTGGGGTTTAGTTTTTCTAAAGAATAATGTGAAAAAGTATTAGTAAAAGGGGCACCTGGCTCTCCCCATAACAGTCTATCTAGATTCCAGCCATTTCGTTCCTTCTTGTTCTCGCAGTGCGTGCCTGGTGACCCATGCAGCTCCACCATGCAGCTACCTCCCCAGCATCGAACCATCTCCGCCACTGTCTTGGCCCATGCCATGGCCACCTGCCAACTAGATCACTGCACTCGCCTCCTCGCCGATCTCCCTGCTCCCTCCCTCAGTCCTGCACAGCCATCTCCACTGAGCAGACATTTGACACTATTAAAACACTGGCTTTCTCCTCCGCTCAAACACCCCCCCCCCCCAATAACTCTTCATCTCCCTTAGAGGAAGAGCCAAAAACTTTACAAATAATCCTCCAAGATAGTCTGCAGTCTCATGTCCACCCATCCCTATTCTAGCTATCTCCTGCTATTTCTCTTTGCTCTGGCCACACAAGCCCTTTTAGTAATTTCTAGAACATCTCACATTCACTACTGCCTTGGGATATGGCACTTGCAGCGCTTCTGCCTAGAATTCTCCTCTTCCTAGTATCTGCGAGGCTCTAGCCCTTGCCTTCTACAGGCCTTGCTGAAACTTAGCCAGATTTCAACCACTGCCACCATTACTCTGCTTAAAGCCATCACCACCTCTCTTGGATAACCGTGAAATGCCAACTGTCTATTAACAACTGTGGTCACACCCCCTTTCCTCCAGCCGTATCTTATTCTTCTCTCTAATGAAGCGCATGTGAATGAAGCGCACAGCCTAGTTACTTATGTGCTTCTTTTTCTGCTCCTCTGGTGAATGTAAGTCTCATATGGGCAGCATTTTGCTGCCTGACTTGGAAACTGTTTCTGCCTCACTGTTTAAGAGATTGCCCAGCTCCGATCTGCCGCACAATAGATAATTCCTGAATGGAAGAATGAAGTCGTGGCATCAGAATCTACAGAGAAATATTCAGTACGCTGAGATAAACAAAGGCACACGCAGGGCTGACAAGCGCGTCAAGAGCCTGGACGTACAAGGACAGACTGAAGCTCCCCACACACCTCAGCTCAGCACCAGACAGCTGGGTACTGCATGAAGTGCAGGAAGAACCTGTTGTTAAATGACTTGAATGAAAGTTTCTAGCACAAAACTTGGGGGTTGGTCATTCCACAGAGATAGGAAAAACAAGACAGTAAATCATGCTTGGGCGAGGAGCCTTCCAGACTGCTGGCTGAGAAAGTTCCCGACTACATCACCAGCGCTGAAACATTCTCTCAGGTGCCGGCATTGTGGACTGGGACACAAAGAGGAACATGTGCTTGTTTCCAAAGGGAAAACACATGCACTGGTTTCAGTCACAAACTGTGGACTGCAAGACCTGCTGAATGTGGGCTGAGCCACGCTCCTGAAATTTACTGGAGAACACCTGGGAGTGGGTCAGGAAATGCAGGGCAGGTAGAGGAGCGCAGCTCTGGGCCTTGGCTGTGTTGGAATCGCGTGCAAAGCTTTAACACTATGGATGCTGAGATTCAGTTAAATCAGAGTCTCTGGGGTAGGACCCAGGCATGATTTTTTTTTTTTTTTTTTTTTTTTTTTTTTTTTTTTTTTTTGGTAAAGGACCTAGGGTCCATTACGCAGCTGAAGTTAAGACTTGTTCTAGAAACATCTGGTATTTCTTCTAGTGATATAAAGTAAAACTATGCACCAAATTATGTCTCAGGGGAAAACCAGAACATTATCTGCCCATACTAAAGGTAAAGTTTGCTTACTTGGAATTCTCAGTAGTTTACAAATTCTGTGTCCATCCATCCATCCATTCATTCATTCATTCATTCATTTGTGGTCCTACTGGTGGAACTGAGGACCACGCACATGCTAAACACATGCTAACACTGGGCTACCTCCAGCACCTATTTTTCAATCCTGGATCTTTAGTTAATATTCAGCCTCACATATCACTTCTTCCCAGAGCTTCACATCAGGACCAATAGATAGGCCCACCCTCCCAGGGAAGAGAACACTGACTGGATACCATTTGGAGAGTCTTAGGCCAAAATGACAGTGTTCTACTTTGGAAGGCTGTGGCTAAGTATTTCTATATGCAGTCCAAGATCAACACTTCCCTACCTGTTCTGTTCACGCCCTTACTGCCATGGTTTATTTATACACTCATCTATTTCCCCTCCTACACTGTAAACGCCATCAGGAGAGAGACTTGGTTGCTCATTCAGGCACTCCCTGCCCCTGACCTACTTGTCAGAAGTAACGGTTTTACATCACACAGAGCTCTACACACACAGCTGTAAGTTACTCTTTGGAACGTTTTCTGAATGTCTTTGAAGCCCTGAATGTTACAACAGTAGCTTCTGATGTGATCCTTTTTTTTGGTAAGTGTTTTAAAGTAACAGTAAGTATCACTCTTGATCTGTATAAAGGAAAGCCCCAGAGCATGAGCTAGGATTTACAGTAAACCTAACAGGTGGCAAGCACTTTATATGTTTTTTATGATTCAACTCCCAAACATCTGGGGCTTAATTCTCATGTTTGTGGAAGGATTTGAGGCCTGAAGTATCCTGCCGAAGGTTATAAAACAATAAGTAGAAGGGCCTGAATGCAACCTAGGTAATCTATTTTTAGAGCCCATTATTCTAAATCAATAAACCAACATTCCACACACAGCAGAAACATCAGAACTGAATTCCTCCATGATTTAACTAAGGAATTAGTTAACAACAATGGGTGTTCCATTTTACAGTGGGTTTCTTCAAAACCGCGTGATGCCACCTAAAATTTCCTATCACTTTACATTAGAATGTCAGACAGAGTTTTAAATGTGTATTATACTCAGTATAATACAAACTCAGAGGTGTTTTAAATTTACTTGCTTTTCCACTAGCAAATGCTCCTAACTCTTTAGCTTTAAAAGAGTTCTAGAGCCTCTTAGACACTTTGAATTTAAGGGGTAGACTCTACCATCATCCACTAACTAAATGACAAAATAAGTAGTTCACTTTGCTATCACAAAAAGGCCTGTTTCAACATGCTATATATACATGTTTTTGATAAACATTATATATTTTATCACTTAGTATGAAAAATAATGTTATTTTTATAGCAACTGCTTAGTTTTGAAAAAAAGAAGAGGATTTCCTTAATGTTGTTCTTAGGCAATCCTAATATAAAGACCATAATGCTGCTCAGGTGTAATCTTCCTAACAATGAAGACCTAGACATGTGTTTTTTAAGCACAGAGGTCCTGCCACCTTCTCCACTTTCTCTAAATGAAAAACCTTCGCATGTGAGATGCTTAGATACACAGATCAACTACTGGAAGACCTTATTAATGAGGTGAAGAATTTTTTCCTTTTTCAGATTACATTATAGAAACCAATATATTTAAAAACAAGGCTCCGTTCCAGGTTTCCAAGCAAACACATCCAAATAGATTAACATATTAGAGCCCCAGGCTGTGCTCAGAAGCTATACTTAATACTGACATCACACAAATAATTTTGATTCAGAGAATGATTCAGTGAATTGATTCATCGAATGTGTCAACAGGAAGAGGCCTGGCAAAAACATAAAATTCTGAGCAAACTAATTCTGAGACTCAAGCAACTCCAGTACCAGAAACGTTAGTTAAACCAAACAGCAGTGTAGCCAAGCAGCAACAAGAGAAACCACTATTTTCAAGATTTGAGGTTTCTTCACATAAAGGATCTGTTATGGTCTTATTTGCATGCTTTTTGACACTATTGTACATTTCAATTAAAAAAAAAATCTCAGAAAAAAAAATCTCAGAAAAAAAAACCTCAGTCCAGCTGAATGAATGTAAAGATACTCCTAGTTACAAACATACATTCCTAAGATTCTCTAGAAATGTATCTGCCGCTGGACACTAATAACAAACCTCAGTACCTCACCTAAGACATTTTGATACAAAGTATTCTCACATGATATATAGACCTTGGCCCATAGCTCTAATATGTGTATAAAATCTTCTTCCCTTCTATTGAAGAAAAGGTTCCTTGAACATTTTGCAGAAATCAACTATCATCCTATGCATTTTCTAATCCACCATGACCGCTACTTACTGGGCCCACAACTCTAGGTAGGCAAACCATTCCTGAAAACATGACATGCTTCTGTTTAGGACATCAAACTACATAGAGAGCATTTTTATACAAAACTCAAAAGGTTGCCAGGGGATGGGCCGGCAAGATAGCTCAGTGATCTAAAGCGCCTGCTTAGGCAAGTTTAGCTAAGCATGCAGGGGCTGTGGTATGATCCCTAGCACCACATGGAGGGTTGGTGTGAGATCAAGACCAGCGTGGACTACAGAGTGAGCTCAAACTATACAGCCTGAACTACATAGCGAGACCCGATTTCAAAAAGACAAGCAAACAAGCAAGCAAGCAAACAAAAACAAAAACAAAAACAAAATTCAAAAAACACAAAAAGATAATTGGTGTAAATCCTCTGCCCTATGAACTGATTACTGCTGTACACAGAGGGAGATGTGAAAATCTTCATCTAAAACAATATATGCCAACATTAAAACTAATACAAAATGCTCCTGTTGTTACCTTATATGTATATGTTATTTCAGTGGCCATCTGCACTCCAAGATCTCTGTTTAATTATAAGTAGTCACATTAACCTAAAAAATTAAAAATGAATGTAAATTGTCTATCTCTGCTGACCATTTTGTGTGATATAATGCAGTGATCACTATGTAAATTTACAGCCAGAAGGACTGAGGGTGGCAACCTAGCTCTGTGGCTACCCGCTGTTGACCTTGGGCAGGTTTTTAACCTCTTTAATTGCCGCCTACTTAGAAAAGTGCCTAGCAATAAATATAATGACAATGCATTTCATTATTCATTTAAGAAAATATTAGCTGGGTTTTTCTTTTGGAACTTTTGGAACTTTTTTAGATTCTAAAAGATCCGATTTATTGTCTGGGCCTCTACACCTGCTGCTGATAGAAAACACTTATAAGAACTCCAACCCTGTGATATCAAGGTCAAAATATTTGGTAATTTTTTTAGTTGTCTCAAGATAGGCCAGTTTCTTCATCAACCATCTCATACTCAATGTGCACCTGTCAAAACCCCATGCAAAGTCAGTCAGTCCCAACCCAGGGGTCACAGATATGTGATTCAGTAACATGCCCCCCACACTGTGGGGAACGTTGGGGCCTGCTCAGCGACTACCACCTCTGGAGCAGGAGCCACAGTTTTAAGGATAGTGAACAGCCAAAACAATCAATAGTCAAATCAACTGGACAGTTCCTTACAGTGTTCATAGACCTGTAGGTGTGAGGCTCCAACAGCATATGGAAAGGCTGCTCCTCAGATCACTGCACCCCAAAGCACAGCTGCCTTTCTGGGGCTTGCATGAAGTCAGGGCTATGCCTAAGGGAAGCAGCTGCAATTTCCGGAAGCTGAGTCACCTGAGCTCCCGGAGGAGCGCCTAAAGGGGCCCTCTGCTGACTCTTTGTTGCCAGTCATTCCTGGCTCTTCAAGTCGTTGCCAAAAAAGATGTCAGAGCCGGGCGTGGTGGCTCACGCCTGTAATCCCAGCACTCGGGAGGCTGAGGCAGGAAGATCAGTGTGAGTTCGAGACCAGCCCGGGCTACAAAAGTGAGCTCAAGGTTAGCCTGAACTGCATAGCGAGACCCTGTCTCAAAAAGACAAAAAAAAAAAAAAGATGTCAGGATCTGGTGGGAGAACAGTGTGTGGGCCCCCAGCCTTCCTTTCCTGGTTCCATGATAACATTAGTCCATGTTCCAGCTCCCTGCAGGTAGGGGTGGCTTTGTGCCTGGTCCTGGCCAGTGGAATATAAACAGAAAAGATGGATGCAACCCCAAGTTGTCTTTAAAGGAAGGAAACTTGCCCTCCACATGGCCTTGTCTCCACTCCTGTCTTAAGATGAACCAACTCCAATCACACAAGTGAGAGGTATCTGTTAGCAATGGTGGAACATCAACATATAATAAGGAAGCCAAGTTCTCTGATGATTATGTGAGAGGAAGAAGCTATGTCCTTCATTGTTTGTTATCATTGTGCATGGAGTGGAGAGGAGGGAGTCTCTCTGACAGCACAGGAGCTCATGGCCTAACTCTGCAGTTGATGGGCAGAGCTTCTCTCCCTCATCAGGGGGATGCCTTTAAGTGGGGAAGGGGAGAGGCAGGAAGCCCCTGGATACACCGGGTACACTTTCCTGACACACTAGCTTTCCTCAAAGATTTGGGAATAATAAGAGAAATGCTGTACTGAGTCAAGCATGGTGGTGCCCCCTGTAATCCCACCACTGGTGAGGCTGAGGCTGGAGGATCACCATAAGTTCAAGGTCAGCCTGGAATACATAATGAGTTTAAGGCCAGCCTGCACTGCATAGTGAGATCCTGTCTCAAGAAACAAAGACTAAACAAACAAACAATAACAACAACAACAAACAAGCAACCCAAATGTCCTACTGAAACCAATCAGCATCCAAAAATCACATACTTTTTAAGTTAAAATATAAGATATTAAATAAATTGGTCCTTCAAGAAGGGTGCCTGCAGCCATACTTTCAGATTCCTAAAAATCTGTTTTATTCTGAGCAGTGTACCGATAACAGCACTGTGAGCACTGGCTGGAGAACGAACATTTGGCCAGAAACCCCAGGTCTGGATGCAGTTCCACTTTGGCCTATTATATATTAGAGGAGCCCTACTGTCCTGGTGCTTTTATATTTATAAAGCAGAGCCACCTGCACAAATGCCAAGTCAAAACATTGATAAATATATATCTTTACACACAGTCCAACTCTTCAGTCCCAGGGTGGAGCTTCTCCCACCGGGTCGGGGTTGCCTCTGAGAGGATGAGGAGTGAGGCAGGAAGCCCCTGGATACACAGGACAGACATTATGGGCACACTGACTCTACTCAAAGACTTGGGCTATGTACATGGATGTATTCGGGTTGCACAAAGATAAAGGTGAGCTAGGTGGATTTCAGGAGGCAATGAATAAGATGCAAGAGTCGTATTCCTGTAGCAAGGACATCAAAGTGGAAGTCATACAGCCAAAAGGTTGCTTATGATCCTATCGCCTATTGGTCCATTGTGTTTTGTTGTTGTTTTTTGTTTGTTTGTTTATTTGGTATTTCTGAGACATGGTTTCACTATGCAGCTCAGGCTGGCCTTGAGCTCACTTTGCAGTCTAGGCTGGTCTTGGACTGGCAACCATCCTCCTGCCTCAGCCTCCCAAGTACTGGGATCACACGCCCGGCTTGCAATCACCCCACTGTGAAGCCCTTCAGGGGAGTCATGTACCACAGCTCACAAAGAACATCCAAACAGCTTTTCTATGCTTCTGCATGATACGTTTTTTATAGAACTCATGCTGAAGAAAGAAAAATAACAAACAAAAATGATGGAGCTTGGGAGAAGAGCTTAGGTCCCAAGAGCTTCATCTCATGAGCAAATAATGCAACCATTATCTACTGCCTGTTGGGTGTGCTGTGTCTCTCTATCTCTCTGCCCCTCCCCCTTTCTCTGAGTTCAGCTGCCATCTGATTCCTTCCACCTTATGATAATGGAACAATAAGGGCTTGCCAAATTCCTGGGACTTAATATTGGACTTCCTGACCTCCGGACTGTGAGCCAATACATTTCTGGTCATTAAAACATCTCAGACCTGGAGTATTCCATTATAGCTTCCCCAAATAAACCAAGATCTACAAAGATACAGTTATAGACCCCTGGCCATGTGAAAATGCCTCCAATCTGAAAGATATAAGAAAAATACACAAAGAAGCAAGTAAAGAAAAGAGAAAAGAAAAGAAATGAAAAGAACCAACAACCAACAACACAAAAGCAGGGGAGAATACAAAAGAAAAGAGCAGGAATTTTAAGATCTCCAAATTCTAATTAATCTTCTCAGAGAATTAGCAGAAGATAATATATTTATACAATAAACATTTCACAAAAGCTTAACATTAGAGGCTCATGCTGACAAAATTAACTTTCAAGTAATTGGAATTGGAGAAGGAACTGCAGGAGAAAGATATAAATACAGATTTCAGATCCAGTATTTCAAAACCAGAAATTTTATAAGGAGTAAAAGGAAAACTGAATGAAGAAATTATCAATAAAAGAATATGAGAAATTTTTCCCAAACTAGGAGACTCCTTATTAAACAGCCCAACTAAAGAGTCCAGGGTGAGGACTTATGAAGACCTGTATCACTGGGAAACTTTAGCACACCAGGGATGAAGGAAAGATCCCTCTGTGCTTTGGAAATAAGTGAGATCTGAGCTATTTTCATAAAGCACTAAACATCATTTACCTTTCTGATTCGTTAGTGAGGTGCTCCAGAGGTTACACCACAAGCGGTAGCAGACCACATGCTGGACAATAAAGAGATGCCAAGGGCTGGCCAGATAGCTCAACAGAGTAAAGCACCTTCTTAGGCAGGGGTTTGATTCCTGACATGCTGTGCTGGTCCCGCCCCTGGGGCTCACTGAGAAGGTGATTGAGACTGGGCGTGGTGGCACATATTTACAATCCCAGCACTTGGGAGGCTGAAGGAGGATCACTATGAGTCCAATCTGTGTATTGAGACCCTATACTAAATACATTTAGAAAAAATCAAGAAATGCCAAGTACTGAATATTGCCAACTTCTATTTTTTGAAAAAGTCATCATATATTTTCATACAATGGAATATTGCTCAGTTATCCAGAATGATAAACTAGAAGACTTCATATATAAGTGGATGTATCTAGCACTTACACTCATTAGTGAAATATACCAGACCTATATATATAAATATCATATAGTCTCCCTAGTTTAAGAACTCCAAAGAAGAAGAAAAAAAAAAAAAAAGAATTACAAAATTAAGAGAAGTTGGCAGAGCTTTTCACTAAGAGGCTTAGGGATTTTATACACCCTTCAACTGTCTTTCAGAGTGAGTTTAGATTGCATTCCCCTGGTAACTACTGATGGTAGGCACTTTCCCACAGGCCTTTTGACCATTTGTATCTTTTTTTGTGAAATGGTCTGCCAAAATATTTTGCTCATTTTTAAGCTGTGTTTTTGTCTTATTGAATTATGGGATGTTATCTTTTCATGTAACAATAAAAAACTTTATATGCTGTTAAAAAAAGTCACCATAAAATGTGATTTGCATTTACATATAGCATATTTGTTATTATTTAAAATAAACATTTATTGTTTTACATTTTAAATATGGTAAAAATTTATAGATATGACTTACAATAAGATGACAAACGTCTGGAGACAGGAAAGTGAATTCAGAGATGTTCTATTCTACAGCCATGAGAGATTCTTTTAAATGTTAAATTTCATGTGCTCAGAACCTTCTGCTTGCTCAGAATATAGGTGGGCAAGATACTTCTGAGTCTAGCCCTATGAATTACTTACTATTCCAAGTGGAGCCTGGCAGCATATACCTATAATCCCAGCCTCTTGGGAGGCTGAAACAGGAGGATTATAAATTCAAATCCACCCAGGACAACTAAGCAAGACTCAGTCTCAAAAGTTAAAAAAGAATCTCAATGGGTGGGGATGTAGCTCAGCGGTAGACCACTTGCTTAGCATGTATGACACCCGGGGTTCAATCTCCAGTGTCAACATAAGCCAAAATGAATGACTGTTTTCCCACTCAGTGCCATTGTGTACTGCTCCTCTGCCTGCTCCTCTGCTGTGTCAGGGAATCGGCCTTGTTTTTGTCTCTGTCCTTCTTGGATGACTCCCTGGACTGTCTCCCTCAGAGAAGGGAGCTGCTGCCTCTTCTCCAGGTCTTTGCCTCATGAGCCAGTTTTTTGTGTCCCTTTCCAGACACTTAAACACTTGCAAATATTTCTCTGTTTTCTGGTAACAGTGCTGCCCCACATTCTTGCCACTTGTATAGCTGTTTTCCCTGCAGCCTCTGCCACAGAGTGAGCCCTCGGGAACAGTTGCTGCTTTGTGAATCCCCACAAAAGCTAGTGAGTCTGGTGGTCTGAACCCAGTTAAATTATAAACACTTGGCTGATCTCACAGGGCTATCTGGCTAACCTTTCAGGCAAGACCACACTAAGCCCACAGCACAGAGCCACAATTCAGTCCTATTTTTAATTTCTCCCAAAGACTCAGTGTCTTTGAAAAGCTGTGTAAAAAGTGATTACTTGATGTCTCAAAGTTCTTTGTAACCACTGAAACCCTTATGACAGAGGGCAAGCTTTTATTTCTTTTCAGAAGCACTGTACAACTGTTCAACGTGCCCAATCCCATTATATCCATGCAAACAATAATTACATTTTCCCTAGATCTTTGCATCTCAGCTGCATAAACCTTTCCTCCTTTAACTTTGGGTGTCAGTTATTTCATCTCAGCTAGGAAAGAAAAGTAGCCAAGATATCGTCTATGCTGTGAGCCTGGAGAACTGGTTTGCCTGAGGCTTGATTGAAACTGGTGTTGAAGTTAAAACGGAACCCTTTCCCTGGAGTAGAATTAGAGCAAAGTTTTGATACATGAGCAATGTGAGGAAACGAAAGCTAGAACAACACTTTCTGTCACATGGACTAAGTCTGAGGACTTTCATGGCCAGTGATTTGCATTTGACAACTACACTCTCAAAAATAAAAGCATAGGATGATGCAATATGTAATGTTTTAAAAAGTATAAAAACCTTGGAATGAAGCAAAAAGGAAACCATGTATCCTTTCAATGTAATCCTAAAGTCATTTAACTGGTCCACCCAAATGTTATTTAGGGAAATTAAATATACTCTTTTTTGACTTGCTAGATGCTTTTGATAAAACCTCAAGCTTATAGTTTTCTTTCTTTCTTTCTTTCTTTCTTTTTTTTTTCTTTGGTGGCTGGTTCAGCCCACCCTGGGGGCGGGGCTGGCATGTAATGTGGTGCCAGGGATTGAACCGCAGTCCCTGAGAACTTGCCTAAGCTTGCCTAAGAAGGTGCTTTAGATCACTGAGCTATCTTGCCAGCTCAAAACTTGTAGATTTTGTCAAGTAGAAAACAACATAATATGATTTTATTTCCCTGAAGTAAATTTCCCAGTTTTACAGCTAATCTAGCAATATTTTCCTAACATTCTTTCAAAAAACAATTCCTTGAATACTCTGTGCCAGTTTTATCTCCTCGAGGTTTTCTCATTTATGGGTTAAATAAATCTTTGACATGTTCACATGATGTTTGGTTTAAGAGTCATGTTTAACTTTTTGAATATTATCTTTCTATAACACACAAAAAAGTTTTGCTTTGTGTTTTATCTCCAGTTTGTGTACAGATTTATGTCTATATTTGCAGTTTTAAGTAGCAGTTAAAACTATAAATAGATAAGCTCCCTAGTAGGCTAATTCTTCCAGAGAAAAATTAACAAGATTTTGTCTTTCAAATAAACAAGGGTTCACATTTTATAGTCAGAATAAGTGCCTGTATACATCTAGAATAAGAGAATCTATCTGGTCACTGATAATAATGATGGTAACAATGATTTCACTAAAAAGACAGCTAAAATATCTTAGCTATGATTTTATTATACGATGCAAAATTATACCTCACTTGTATCAAAATGTAAAACACCGAATTTCCATATAGCTCGACAATTTTACTTCTATGCCTATCTACCTAGGAGAAAGGGAAATATGTGTCCACACAGAAACTTGTACATGAAGGGCGGGGAATAGGGCTCAGTGAGACAGAGCTTGCCTGGCATGTTAAGGCCCTGGGTTCTGTCCCCAGTACCAACAACAATGAAAAGAAACCTGTGCATGAATGTTCCCAGGAGCACTGGCCCTACCTAGTAGTTCCAGAGTGGAGGCAAGCCAGATGTGGTTCAGCTGATGAGTGAGATGTTTCCCTGCTATAGAATATTATTTGTCATTAAAAAATGGAGTAGCAAAGTATGCTGCAAATGGATAAATCTCATACTTAAGTTGAGAAGCTAAGCAACAAAAAGCTCTTCATACTTTATGATGTCACTTAGATGAAATGCTCAAAATGGACAAATCTATAAAGACAGAAAACTGCGGTTGCCTGGAGCTTTGAGGAAATAAAAATACTGGTGGGCTTTTTCAGAGGTGGGAGTAAGGTGTGAGAGTTCATAGGTATACACTTATTTTAGGGATGGTAAAATGTTCTAAAATTAGGTTATGGTCATGGCAGTACAATTATATATCATATTAAAAGCTACTAAATTGTATAGTAACATTTAGTAGGAAAATCACGTTTCAATTGAGTTGCTAAATAGTATTTTGGTTCACTTAACTGTTTTCTGATAAGATAGCTATTTAAATGAAAAGTAACTTTCTTATATTTATCTCATAGGTAAAGACAGATCATCTTTAAAATTTTAAACAACAGATAAGCTCAATGACATTCAATTGCGACTAGTACCTCTTTCTGTGGAAGAAATTTTGTAAGTTGTAAATTTTAGGCAATGCTGCACCAAGGTGGGATCAGGGAATATCATATATGTGTTACAGTGTTGGTTTCATCTTGTGGTTTTTGCATTCAGTACCGGGCCTACAGGGTCTCACTGCACAGATTGGACTCGTAGTGATCCTCCTATTTTCAGCCTCCCAAGTGGTGGGATCACAGGCACGTACCACTATGCCCAGTCTCAGTCCCTGTCTCAGTGCACATTGGGGATGGAACCCTGGCTGCTGTGCTCTGCCTAAGCAGGTGCTTCAGTCTCCTGAGCTATCTGGCCAGCCCTGTTTTGGGGTTGTTGTTGTGTGTTTCATGATGCAAGAATCCATGGCTTTGTGTATGCTCAGTCAAGTACTGTAACACACTGAGCCACACTTACAGCTGTTATAAGGTGAACAGTGGTTATATTATTATTATTATTATTATTATTATTATTATTTTATTTATTTATTTTTTTTTTGGTGGAACTAGGGATTGAACTCAGGCCCTTATGCTTGCCAAACAAGTGCTAAATCCAGTGAGCTATCTCCCCAGTCCCTGTATTAGTTTTTGGTGGCAGTAAAAATTTAAGTTGAGATATATTTAAGATCCTAGATGAATATTAAAATTATATAATTTAATCATTATCTTTACAAAAATTATGACAGTTTAGTCTATATATCACATCTATACATATTTTGTTCTTTATAATATTCAAGTAAGACTGTTTTATAAAATGCTTCATAAATTTGACTTTAGCTTTAAAAACTGCCATCCACCATTATTGGACCTATGTGACTTATGTGAAAAATAACACTGAAAAACATTACCTTTTAAGTAGCTAAGTAGAATAGATAACTGCTAAGCCAGAAAGAAAAATTATTTTTTGATAATCTTTTGTCAGTGTAAGTCTATAACACTTATGGATTGTATATTGTATTCAGATGGCAAAAACATTTTGTTCTCATACAAGCTAAATATGCTCTTTTAGAAGAAATAGCATTTCAAATCATAAATGACTGAAAACAAGCAGAATAGAGTTTTGGCCTCGAGAGAAATTAAAATTCTAACATGTTAATATACTTTCTGATATAATTGTTATTGGTTAAAAAGCTGGCCAATATTATGACCTCCTCTTATCCTGGGGCATCTGGACTGTTTCTGAAATCATTTTAGGGTGTCGCTGTACTTTGAGCTCATCTTCTAAATCTGGAACACTAAAAAAAAAAAAAAAGGAGCAGATAACTTTTATTTCCAGAACATGTTTTTTTTTTTTTTTTTGTCTTTTTGAGACAGGGTCTCCCTATGCAGTTGAGGCTGGTGTTGAGCTCACTTTTGTAGCTGAGGCTGGTCTCGAACTCGCACCGATCCTCCTGCCTCAGCCTCCCCAGTGCTGGGATTACAGGCATGAGCCACCACGCCCGGCTCCAGAACATGTTTGATATACCCTGGTTAGCATCTAGGTACGACCAACGGTTGTTCGCATCCTGCGGTCCAGGGTTAGGGCCCACAAGTTCAAGGGTGCAATAACAGCTAGCTTTAAGCAATTTGCTTTTTATTTTTGTCAACACTAGATGGTTCTGCTTAATGCACTCACACTGCTGGGAAAGCTGTCGCAAAGAGACAAAAGCAACAGTAAGGTGTTATTAATGTGACTGCATTATTCACTACTTTTTCAGGAAAAGAAAAATGAAATTCGTGTTCATGTGCAAGGGCTGATACAGTGATTGCCAACATGCTTACTTTTCTTTTTCTAATTTATCTTGTTTGGGGTCTCACTGCACAGCTCGGACTCGTAGTGACCCTCTTGCTTTTCCGCCTTCCCAATGCTGGGATTACAGGTGTGCCTCCCCACATCTAGACTCGGTGGCCAGCTCAGTGTGCTCAAGGGTGGGGCTGGTGTGGCACATGACGCCAGGGATCAGACCTGGTCTCTGAGCTTGCCTACACGTGTGCTTAGTCCACTAAACTACGTCCGTGGCTCAACATCTCTTAATTCCTGATATTCATAATTTGGGATTGTTCCTTCTGTCTCTTTCTCATCTCATTACAGGTTTTGTTAGACTCATTCATCTTTTTAAATGAATGACTTTGGCTTTTTTTCCCATCATCCATCTGTTTATCATTTCATCATTTCTGCTACTAATGTATTTTTCCTTCTATGTTGTTTTTGGAATTTAATTTAGCTTCTTGTGATAGAGACTAAGATCCCTGATATCCGGTGTTTCTTTTCTGTTACAAGCACATTAAGCACTACACAAGCACATCCATCTAGCCCTCTCTGTCTATCACCTACTTGCCTATCAATATAGCTATTGTCTTGCTTTAGATGTTTTGTCATCTTTCTTAATTTTGAAACTATATTTTCATAATTAAATATGAAATATCTTTAATTTAAAAAAAAAACTTTCTGGTCCAAAACATACATAAAAGTTTCCCATTTTATTTACAAATTTTTGGTACTTGTCTAGACATCATTTTTTGCCTGATGTTAATGCCATCATAGCTAGAGAACAAACCCTAACATTTCAAAAATAATACTGTGATGTTCACTTTAATCCTCATCCACACTACTGTTATCCTACATAAAACACACTTTTATTTTCTCTAATGTGGTTTTATAGAGTTCTCTTTATTGTTGGTTTCCAGCAAATAAGAGTGTGGTAACTTACTTTATAATGGTTCTTTAATATTCAGCTTGCTCATAAAAATTTATCACTAATTTTGTATTTTTCCCCAAACCTGGGAAACAAGAGCCATTAGTTATTCATTTTTTTCTCTTTACAATTTTTTTTCTCTCCTCTTTCAGCCACAGCTGCACTCCTGACACTGCCCCACGTTACTGTGGCTTAGGTCAACTTTTTCATTTTTTTTTCTCTGTTCTTCGGACTGTAGCTATTAACATCTATTTACATACTTTGTGGCTTATTTTCTCTCTCCAATTTGATATTAAGTTTACCCAATGGAGTTCTCACTCTAGACTTGCTTTTCTTTTTGTATTTACTATAGGCTCTACAGCAGTGGTTCTCAACCTGTGGGTCGAGACCCTGGCGGGGGTTGAATGACCAAAACACAAGGGTCGTCTAAACCCATTCTGAATCATAACTGTAGCAAAATTACAGTTTTGAAGTAACCACCAAAATTATTTTTCGGTTTGGGGTCACCACAACATGAGGAACTGTACTGCGGGGTCACGGCATCAGAAAGGCTGA
The DNA here is from genome assembly GCA_004027025.1 of Myocastor coypus. Taxonomy (NCBI): domain Eukaryota; kingdom Metazoa; phylum Chordata; class Mammalia; order Rodentia; family Myocastoridae; genus Myocastor; species Myocastor coypus. The sequence goes on along the minus strand of PVJA010004444.1, from coordinate 24,029 downwards.
GAACCACTGCGCTACAGGGTCTACAGTGTCTCACTACATAGATTGGTCTCATGACCTGCCTGTTGTCAGCCTCCCAAGCACTGGGAGCTGGGATTACAGGTGTGTGCCACCACACCCAGGTTCAGGGTGGCCCAGGGTGGGGGTGGGGTAAGGGGGTGGGACTGGCATGGCACGCAGGTGACTAACACCCCTGCCCCTGCATCTGCCTAGCAGGCACTTTAATCTGCTGAGCTATCTGGCTAGCTCTCATTCTAAACTTTCTGTGTGCTTTTTAATAGTTTCTTTGTGAGCATCCTCAGCCATTAATTCAATATGATTATACTTCTTTTCATGTTACCATAACAATTTTAAAATCACTGTCTGCTAGTTCCAACATTTGACTGATTTTAAATTTATTATTAACTACTCTATCTTGATTATAGGTTTCATTTTCCTGTGCATATTTATGCCTAATAATTAATTTTACATAGTACTTGGAATGATTATCATGGCAGCGCTTGAGTCTGTTTCCTTCCTCTGAAATGTACCAACAAGAACTGCAGCAGGCCATTGGCAGGTTAACCTCCCACTCTGACCTCTGTGCGCCCTACGTGCACAGCTGCTAGGGTACAAGCTCAGACCCTTCAGCAGGTCAACTTCCGCTCCTGCACGGTAGGTTCCAGGGCATCAGCAAAGCTTGGGAAGTAGTTTGCCTGAAGATTTGAGGGCTTTCTCTTTATGTGACTCCCGTCTGTCTAGAACTTCCCCTTTAATTTCCAGCCACTGGGGTCAAACTCGGCTCTCCTTTCAAGGCAGAATGATGGCAGTGGCTGGCCTGAAACTCAGCAGCTCTAGGCCTTGTGCAACACAAGAGTCCAGGGAAGGGCCTAGGGTGGATCTCACACACGCAGTGCCGCTGTCACCTCCCAAGGTCCGTCTTCCCTCGCTTTGATCTGCCTTTGGTTGCTCACCTGGACTTTCAAAATGTTGGGCCAATGGGCTGGCCAGAGAGCTCAGCGGACTAAAGAGCCTGCTTAGGCAGGGGCAGGGACCAGGCTTCGGTCCCTGGTGTGTGTGCTGAGATTGTGGCTTTGGAGAAGCTGAAAACAGGAGGATCAGTACGAGTCCAATCTGTGTAGTAGGACCCTGTAGACCCTGTACTAAATACATTAAGAAAAAAAAAGTTGGGCTTTGTGTTTTATTCAGAATTTATAGTTTTATTTGTTTTGGAGGTAACTGGCACAAACTGTTATTCCACTGACACCTTATATGTTGAAAGGTATTTGATGAAGCTTGTTTCCTTTTAGTTTATCTATGACCTTTAATTTAGAAGGTTTTCTTGGTGTTTATAGGGTATTAAAAAAAAAAAAAAAAACTTTAAAAAGCCAAAGGCTTTTTACTTGAACATCTTTGATAACTGGTTATGTTGTACCTAAATCAAAATTTGAATCTGATTGTTATATTTGGTAGTATTGTATAAATCAGAAACTAGGGATTAAAAGATTACATTCCTTTGAAAACTATGCAATATCTAGCATACTCCAGAATTCTTCTAGAATTTCTAAGTTTCCACTATCCTAGCACCATAAAACAAAATATCCCAAATGACAATAGGAAAAGCTAGACAGAACCAAGGACTAGTGAATATAGCTGAATATAAAGGTAATCCTTTTAATAATGGGAACTCTATGGGGCCATGGAGATAGCTCAGTGATCTAAGTGCCTGTCTGGGCAAGTGCAAGGACCTGGGTTTGATCCACAGTACTGCTTGCTGTGCCAGCCCCATTCCAGGCCCTCTGGGCCAGCCACCAAGCCCCTGTATGGTGGCACGCCTGTAATCCTAGGGTTAAGAAAGCTGAAACAGGAAGATCACTATGAGTCTGAGCTGTGTAGTCAGAGCTATACAAATACATAAAAAAAATAGTAACTGGAAATTTAAAAGGTAAACTTAGAAAACCACTTATTTGTTAAGATTTATTCAGATAAACTTTATGCTAACAACTAAAAGTAATCAAAATTTACCTATAGATGACTCCACTATCATGAAACCTATGTTCCCTGGAAAATGTGAAACATTAAGTCTGCCTTATCTAAGAGCCACACAGAATGGAACTAATTACTACGCCTTACTACATTCCTGGAAGTGTAGCTATCTGCATAGACTCACTATGAATCTTTCCCCTTTCCTAACAGTCTATAATTGAATAAAGCTAATTTGTAACAGGCTGTGCTAAAAGTATCACGTAATACATTTAGCTTAATTTCACTAAATTAATCACACTATTAATGAACCAGTTTTATACTTCGTAAGGTAACATTGCCCACAACATCATTCCTGGTTATGCCTCACTGATTTTCAGAACCTGAACTTTTCAGGCAGTATAAAATATATCTTCCTAATGGGACAAGAATCTCAGAGGAAAAAGTTCTTACAAAAGTTGGTATTCAACAGTTATAGATACCGAAGGCAAAATCCAATGGAGAGAAATTACATAATTCATAGGTTCTACCCTTGGAGTAAACAAGATGACAAGACAGTAGAAAGTATTTCTAACTTGAACCAATGCAGTAAGAATACAACTCTCCTGCACTGAAATACAGCTTGATTTAGTGGCTGTTCAGTGTCATGGGCCAGTGAATTTGACAGCACAAGCTAGTTTGGGTGGGTTATAAGAAGCACCTTGTACCATGCTTTTTTAAAATAAAACTTGCTACACAGCACAGAACATACAGAATACAGAAGCCCAGATCCATGAAACACATCACACTGAACAGTTTAAATTTTTATGCTTTGAAAGTCTTTCCTGATAGAGAAAGCCAATGCAAAGTATGATCAATGCTTATACAATATTGCCCATAATCATTACTGCGAATGGACAGCTAAATGAGCGGATAACCAATTCAGTGATCTTAACACAAAAACGGGACAGGATAGATGGACCTTTTTGGACCGAGTAGCATTTGCAAGGACTAAGTTGAGCAACTAAGAAAAAAAAAAAAAAAAATCTAACTTGAAATTACTTGAATTCTATTTCCAAGGTAGAATTCACAACTTTCTTTTGTGAAGAAATTAACATTCTTGATAAAGCACATAATCATTTTTTTTTTTTTTTTACCAGCTTTAATAGAAGTGAGCTTTATTCTTGGAAATCAATAACCTAGCTATTCAGTTGACATCTATCAGACAAATTATTCTAACAGTGCATTAGTATTCAGCACCATCCCCTTAGGAATACTTTGGTTTTATACAAATGTCATTAAGTTCATCTTTCTCCATCTTGCATTTTCATCCATTTGTTCATTCAGAAAGTAATTACTGATCTCTTGTAGCACTTGGACACTTAAATACCAGTGATGGAGCAACAGCCATGACAAAGCGAGCATCCAGCACATCTGGAGGGGTTGCTTACTTTTCTTCACTGTAGCAAAGCATACCTCCCTTCAAATAATTTAATTGCTTGGTTTTGACTATATTTTTTCATATTAGTTTAATTAAGTTTACTGTTCCAAGCTTACTGTAAGGTTTTTGCTTTTATATCAAGGCACTCCATGCATTAAGGGGTCACTTACATAAATATGAACTATGTGTTTTCTATTATGCTATCCTGATACTTAGATAAAAGTCAGAAACACATTCAGAAACAAGTCCCTATAGCCACAGCTGTCAGCTCCACACCCGATAGCTAAGCTCAGGGGCGATGGTGCAAACACCTAGGTGTACATTAGAGCATCACCCGTGCTGGCTGGTCAGCACAGCCTAAATTTAGTGATGCTGATGCCCAGGGACATAAAGCAGTGTGGCCTCATGTTTTCCTACTGAAGTCAGTCCTCAAAGCATAAAAAAATCCATGGTGTTATTGAGTAAATAAACCCCTGCAGGCTCTTCCCAGGAGCTGGATTTACAATAAATAATCCATTTATTCACAAGAAAAAGAGATCTTTAAACATGTTTCTAATTGTCATATAGCTCAAGATATTTGAGAAAGCCTCCTAAGGAATTTTTATTTATTTCAACAAGTTCTGAAAACACACAGAGAACTCACAGGACCTATGAGTTTTCACATTTTTTTTTAATGACTTTAACCTAGTATTTACTTCTATATCCTGACTTTGTGCTTTATACACTTGTGCCTAATTTATAATTATGTATATGCTTTCTTTTAATTTCCAATCACACACACACACACACACACACACACACACACACACACATATATATATATATATATATATAAAAGGTCCTTATTAAGAAAAATTTTAATTACCAAAATATAAAATGATAGGAACAGAAATGAATGTACCCTAAAATAGTAGGTGAAAAAGATTGGGCTGGGGAAATAGCACAGTGGCATAATCACCTGCCTGGCAAGTGCAAGGTCCTGAGTTTGATCCCAGGAACCAGAAAAAAAAAACAAGATTACTGCAAAATATATCATCAAATATTTATTACAAAGCTGTTCCTTCCAGGCACTTTACCAACACTGCGATGCAGTGGTGAGCCACACAGACACTGGCTCTGCCCTCATCCAAGTTTCACCATTGCTCCAAATATCAGAGAGGAGACTGAAAAGCACACACATCTTGGAGGTTTAAAGTAAAGGAAAAGAAAAATATTATTAAAATAAATGCTTCTGGAGATGAAGCATGAGCTGTGTCAGGGGTAGGGAACGTGCCAGGTCTTGGACCCTGAAGTCAGGTGATATTTAGAAGGGCAAACTCCTCTCACAGCTTGGGAGATGAGATAGCAGAAGCACAGGCTTATACTCCAGGGAGCCTGAACAAGGATCCAGACAGCAGGGGCCAAGGACAACTTCAGCGGCCCCAGCCTTCCCAAGCATCTACTTGTGAACAGAAACGTTTTTGTTTCAGTGTTAGGGATAGAAACTAGAAGTTTGCACAAGCACTTTACTACCACTGAGCTCTCTCTGCAGCCCTGAGATATTTGCAATATGCAACACAGTGTTTCACAATTATAAATAAGTGGTTTAAAGTATAAACTCTCTGGCCATCAGAGAAATGCAAAGGAAAAGTACACTAAGATATCATCTTATCCCAGAAAGAATGGCTACCATCAAAAACTCTAGCAATAACAAATGCTGACAAGGATGTGGGGGGAAAGGAACCCTTTTACATTGTTGATGGGAATGTAAATGACTACAAGCAGAAATCAGTGGAGACACTACAAAAAACTAGAACTAGAAATCCTAGTTGACCCAGCTGTCCCCCTCTAGGTATCTTCCCCAAAGTTAACAAAATCATACTACAAAGAAAAATGCATATCTGTGTTTATAGAAACACAATTCATAATAGCCAGATCTTGGAAACAGTGTGTATGTCCATCTGGAGATGAATGGATAAACTGTGGTATTCATGCACAACAGAGTACCACTTGGCTATAAAAAAAGATAAACTTGAGACATTCCTAAGTAAATGGACGTAACTTAAAAATCTAACGTTAAGTGAAATGCCAGACATGCAGACTAAATACTGCATGCTTTCTCTTATATAAGAAACACAGTATTTACATACAAATAACAAAATAGAAGAGATAATAGAAAGTAGAAAGATGTCCTATACTATCCCAAATTACATATTTCATTGTTTCAAAAATATTTTAATATATGGTAATTTGGCCTCATCTATACATTTACTTTAGTCTGCTGAAAAGAAAAGTATATGTGATAATCTGTTTCCTCTTATAAGAACTTTTCTGATTTGCCTTGTCCTCAGATTAACTGTTTTGAAGATTATGATGTGCTGTATATTAACTGTTATTCTCTTATCATTTTTATGATGAAATCCTGGTTTTTCATAAAAGAAAAAATGTTTTCTGGCACAGAGTGGCTCTCCAAAACCTCATGTGTTTGGGTCATGCTGGATTATTCTGCTGAGTTGACAGCTAACTTGCTGTTAGGAAGTGGCAGTTGGCGAGACCCGGCCCGGAAGGGTGCCTCTCCCTCCAAGGCTGCCCTTCAGTTTCCTGGCCACCATGATGTGAGCAGCTGTCTTCCTCCAGGCCCCCCTCTGCCATGTTATTTCCATACTGGAGCTCACAACTATGGACTAAACTATGAGCTGAAATAAACTCTTTAAAGTTGTGGGTGGCAGGGACTATGCTTCAGTGCTGAGCAAAGTGACTAAGACAGAAAAAAACCTTTTTTATTTCTAGTAAGACAGGGTCTTGCTATGCATTTCTGGCTGGCCTTAAACTCACTTTGTAGCCAAGGCTGGTCTCAAAATCGCCATGATTCTCCTGCCTGAGCTTCCCAAGTGCTGAGATTACGTGCGTGCATGCACAACCATGCCTACCTCAATGGAGACAAACTTATATATAACTGACCAATCAGAAGACTGAAGGCTGATATCACAGCATTTCCAGCCTACGACATATTGACTACATGAAGTTTGGGAAGGGCATCTTATCCAAGAAACAAAAATATGCAAGTAGAACAGGTTTTGAGAGATAACTTTAGGAATTCAGTACTTTGGTCACTGTAAAATCAGGACACAGTATTTTCATATTTCTTAACACAAATTTGGGCTTAAAAGCAAACAGGAAAAAAAAAGCAAATAGGATACTTTTAAAGGTGAAAGGTAGTAATATAATTAAAGAGGCTCTGTAGGACTAAGGTATATTATCCAGTCATACAAAAATATATTAATATGTGCCTGTGTGGCAAGTGTGAGGTCCTGAGCTCAATTCCTAGTACCCCTATCCAAAACAATATGCTGACTATTCTGCACATCTTTTAGTTGTACCCAGCTCCTTTATAATTTTCACCCATTGTACAGTCATCCATGAGAACACGTCTTCTCAACAAGTGGGCAACCTTGGCACTGGCAAAAAGTGGTTGGGAGACTGTGGTACCCAAAGGCTTATAGCCTGCAAATAGACACAGGGTGTATCTGTGGTATTAGAGTTCCTCTTCAAAGAGCTTGGGAACTAAGGGTAACCATGAAGAGCAGCTTCAGCATCATTTCCCCTTCACGTTCTTTCTTTTATCTCTCTCCAAGCCCTCAGGGAGGTTTTGGTTTGGCCCAAGTAACCTTCCTTTTTGCTCTATCTTCAAAACTTTTGTTGGTATGGCAATCTACTTGCTTCTTCTGAGTCCTTAGAAAGGGTCTTCAAAGAAAATGTAGTTCTCCTGGATTTCTTTTGACTCAAAATACTTTGGTCAGCTGAGTACAGTGATGCATGTCTATAACCTTAGCCCTCTAAGAGGCTGAGAAATATCACAAGTTTGAGGCCAGCCTGGGCAACAGGAAACTTAGCAAAACCTTATCTTAGAATAAAAAGGGCTAAGGATGTAGCCTGAGGCAGTGGCTCTGGGTTGAACCCCAGGGTGCCACAAAAACCACCAAGATAGCAACAGCAACAAAATTGTGGGTCATCTGGACCATCTTCACTTACTTCCCTAAGAGTTTTGCTAAACTTTCCTTCTCTGAGTCCATATCACAATTTTTTTTTTTTTTTTTTCCTCTCAAATGTCATTTGGGCAGATGTATCACAGCCTAAGAATTACATTTTTACAGAACATCGATCCCTGGTTAAGAGTGCTGGCGGAGCAAGCGCTTAGCACACCAAGGCTCCAGGTTAGACCCCCAGCACCACCCTTCCCCCAAGACATCCACTGACCACAGAAATTGTTCCCTTAACTTGTTCCTAAAATTTGTGATGGTGTGTAATAAATACTTCTAAGTAGATAGTAGAGGACTTACTTTGTCTTCAAACTTGTTGTTAGAAAAGAGCTCAGGCATCGTCTGTGTTTTAATAATTAGGAGATCTTCAATATACCTGCGCAATAAGCAAGTACTTTAAACCAAGCTCTGAGATTCCTTGGCTTTCTTGTTCTGTTGCTGAGCGGGAGCATTTTAATGTGCAGGGTTTCAAGTTCACATTTATTTCTCCCTGTCCCCCTTTGCAACCCCATAGGCTCTTTCCTATCTTTGCAGTGCAGGAATGACCAATGACCAATGCCTGCAGAGCTCAACCATGACGGCAGTATAATCACACATCTTCTAAAACCTTTCCTTTTTTCCTTTTCTTATTTCTTATGTCAAAGGATTTGGGACTTCTATAGGTTTTTCCACCTGTACTAATTCTGTAGCCCCCATGCTATGGTACAAAGTCCTAATTCCAACCGAAGTGGTTCAGGACCTCAAACTTCTGCTGAAGTAGCTGTTTCTTATCCAACTCCTAATTAAAGAAATCCATCTTGGACATTACCCAGGCTACAATGCCCAGCTACTCAAATACTACTGATATGCTCAGGGTACCTATAATTTAATGAACTTGCTGTACCACCCTGGGAGCACTCAGTCATGAAACATGGCTATGCTACCTAATGGGTTAAGCTTTGTTTAAGACGATGGCCTTGCAGTGAATGTAATACCAGTTAGTTTAGTGGAGGAGGACAGGAAGAACGAGCCTCAAAACCAGAAGGAAAGTGCCACTGAACAATCAGGTAACAAAAAACAACTTGACTATCTTTTCTAATTACTGTATGGATGGCCGAAAACACAGGGCTTGTCTTTCATTAGGAAACAGAAACCATGGCAGTATAAATTATACATATAATGGCCGGCTCAATCTGTTCTGAGGGTGGGGCTGGTAGAGCATGTGGTGCTGGGGATCGAACCAAGGTCCCTGTGGTTGCCTAAGCTTGTCCAAGCAGGCGCTTTAGACCTCTGAGCCATTTCACTGGCCCAAGGCAGTATTAATTTTAAGTAAAGGCTATAAATAAAAACTTGTTCCTGACACAAAGCATTTACAGTGTTTCATAGTACATTACCTGGAAAAATAACCTGAAAAAACTGTGAAGGGTCTGTGTCATCTGAATTATAAATGAACCATATAAGCATATGGGTTTGGGAAAGAGACCGCATTTAGACTGAGGCTCCAAGTTACAGAATTTTAGCGGGTAGGGGTGCAGTCAGTTAGGTGTGCAGCGAACAGATACCAGCCCTTCCAGGGACCCCCGAGTGATAAGCAAGGGCAGACCAAGAGGGGCAGAACACAGGAAAGCTCATTTGCCAAAGCAACAAATTCCAGCCACTCAAACAGTGCTAGTAAAGTTCCTAAAAGACATAGAGTGTAGGGCAAAGAAAAAGACTACAAAAGGCGAGTACAATAGAGTAAAATAAAGGTGACTCAACAGTTAAAGGTGTTGAAAACTGATTTAGATCTCAGTGTATCCGTATGAAGAGAGAATCACCTAGAGCACTGTCTACTCACCATATGCCAGTGAAACAGACATAGGGGCGATACAACAGGAACTTGTCAGGACTACATACGCTCATACTAATCCTCACTACACATGCACTAGAAGCACACACTGCTAGAGTTAGCCCACACAACACTACAGCGACTAACAGGTTTTATCAACTTCATTATGCATGAGCAAACCAGGGCTCAGAGAAGCTCAATAATACGAGCTTCTGCGTACTTCAGCTGGGCAGTGCAGCCAGAATTATCCTATGGGCCTCCCCTTGCACCAATCTAGAATGGTTCCTATTTTAAAAGAGATTAAGTGGGCTAGGGAGACAGCTCAGTGGCTTAAGTGTCTGCTTGGCAAGCACAAGGTCCTGAGTTCAATCTCAAATATCAAAAAAGAAAAACAAAAATTAAATAGATGAAGTGAGTTCAAAGACTTCCACAGTAACTGCACCCTGTATAGGTCTGATATTCCTTTGGGAGTGGTCTCCAACAGGAGGTACAGCCAACACTGGCGATGGAACATCAAATCCTGGGATTGTGTTGCAGTCCATGAAACCAGCTTCACCACGTGGACCAGAAGAGCAGGTGTATGGCAGTGCATTATCCATTAGGGTGAGCTTCAAATCATTCATTTAATCGAGATTAGTAGTAAGAATATAGGCTTTGGAGATGGGTGGTCCTGCTTCCAAATTGAAATACTGCTATATACTAGTTATACAGAAAACTCTAGGCAGATCAGTCCCTTAATGTCTGTTCCCAAATTTAGGTGGGGTGGAGGAAGCCTTGGACAATGGGAAAAGGCACACCAGTAAGATGAAAAAGACTTGTCCTCACTTAGGTTGTTACTGCATTAACTTAGCTCTACAGTCTTTAGCAATTTGCAATCCCTGAGCTACTTTCCTTTGTAAAATGTGGGTGGTGCCACCTAATTTAGGGGCTTATTTTAAGAGTCTGAAATATAATAGGGACCTCAAGCAGCCAGCTGTACAACAGCAACGTACCACATTAAATAACACAATGCTTGTCAAGAAATACAGCCACACCTCACTTCTTTTTCAACTGGGACTCTGTCATAATGTTACTGGTGACTATAACTTCAAAATACTATAGATGGCCCAGAGAGCTAGCTCAGAGGCATAAGCATCGACCTGGCAAGTACAAGGATCTGAGTTCAATCAGGCCTCACATGCTGGGCGTAAACTGTCTCGGCTCCAGATACCAGGGGAGTACACCATACAGAAAAAAAAAAAAAAAATACTATAGACTACTAAAAAATTATGACAGGTGGGTGTAATCCCACCACTTGAGAGGCTGAGGATGAAGGCCTGCCACAAGTTTGAGGCCAGCCTGGGATATACAGAGAGACTCTGTTTCAAAAAACAAAAACAACCAAAAAATCATGACAATAATGTGGGTCTTGAGCATTAAAAATATTTCCTTGCATTGTCTTTTTATAAAAAAAAAATTATGCAAAAGGGCAAACCATTTATTTCTTACAGCTCTTAATGCAGTTTTTTCAGTAAACGTATTCACTTTGAAAACACTCCATTAAAGTGCATAACTGCTCTGAAAAAAAAAAAGACTAGTGCCATTAACAAAGGCTTTCACAGTTTAAATGATAAGAAGATTAAATATGCTTGCTGTCTTTGATGCAATCCTTAGGCTAGTGGACTCTGTTAATCTATGCTATTAACCATGGAAAACATCTATTTCTGGAATTCTACTCTCCAGCTCCCCCTTGAAGAAAACGAACTGATCCTTAAATTAAAAATTCAGGGTTTGGCCTTCCCTATTTAAACCAGCCACCAAAAAAAGTCAACTAACAGACCTTACAGCTTTACATATCTAACCTGCTACCTCTGTCCACTCATGCAAAATGGGTTATGAATCTGAGCAAATTCTGTAAAGTTCAGATTATATTTTGAGCTTATTATTTTCCTACGAATCATTAGAAAGTGGTGAGAATGTACCCAAGACACTGCTAAGGCGCTGGTGGTTCTTGTAGTGTGGCGCCAGCCAGGACAGTCACCATCATTCAGTCCTCTCCTCGCGCTTTAGCAAACCAGCACACATTTTCTGAGAGGTCTGACCCTTGCTGAAGGACTGCAGCCTTGTGAAGAAAGTGATCAATAGGTGCGTGATGCTACCAACGCTGCACTAAATAGGCCAATTCAAGCTTCCCTGGCTGAAGCTGGCCTTCCTGGAAAGCCTGTTCGGGATTGGCTGTTGTTTGTTTTTACTTTGAGGAGGATGAGAACCTGAAAATGTTTCTCAACGGGTTTGCTAGGAGTTTAAAAACGCTCTGGAATTTGCCACCCGGGAAGTTTGGCCCGCACCCTCGGAAATGTCCGTAGAGCGCGGTGTGCCGGGCGTCTGGCTAGCGCGTGCACCTGGAGGTTCGGGAGAAACTGGACTCAGACGGCCCGGCAGGCGTGAGGGTGCGGGGGAGCTGGGTCCGGCAGAGGAGAGGCACCGCGGCTCCGCGCACACCCTCAGGCTCCAGAGTTGCTAACTCTTCCCTGCCCACCTCTTGGGGGGAGGCAGCCTGAGAGAGGAAGATCAGCGAGGCTCGCTTCGGGATGCAGGCGGCAGCGCCGGCCTCGCCCGCCGGCCTAGACACCTGGCTGGCGGCCGCAGCTCCGGCTAGGTCCCTCCCCCCGGACCTGCAGGTGAGCGGACAATGCCCCTCGCTGCCCCTCGGACCTTCCAGTTCCCCTTCTTCCCCGAAAGCGGTAACTTCAGGGCTTCGGGGTGGCGAGGGGAAAACAGACCGGGAATGGGCAGGCCCGGGGGCGCAGGGATTTCCAGGGCTGCGGAGGGCGGCAGCGCGGGCGACAGAGACCGCGCGGTCTCCGCCTGGCCCCTCCCGGCCGCAGAACCGCGGGGCTCGGGGAGCCCGGGCCGGCGGTGGTCGGGGCCGGTGGGCTCCGGGGCCGGGTGGGCGAGCGCAGAGCCCTGCCCGGGAGCAGAGGCGCGGGCGAGGCGGGGTGCCGCCAGCGGACGAGCGCGGGCCCGCGGGGCGCCTCCCTCCCCATCCCTCCGTCCCTCCCGTCCCGCCCTTACCTTGCCGCGAGGGCGCCGGCGGGAGAAGCTGCCGGGAGCGGCGAGCGCCTCAGGCGGGCTCAGCTGCGGCCGGGGACGGCGGGGTCGCCGCTCATGGCCGGTCGCGCCCGGAGCCCTGCGGCCGCGGCCACGGCGGCGGCTTCCTCCTCGGCGGGACGCAGCTCACGCCCCGGCCCCGCACCGCCCTCCCCTGCGCCTCCCCGGCCGCGGACGGAGCCGCCTCCAGCGCCGCCCCGCGCGAAGCCCGCCCGCGGCAGCCAGCGCCGCCCAGCGCCCGGCCCCGGGGTCGCCGCGAAAGATGCCGCGGTGCCAGCCCCGCTGTGACGCAGGCGGCGGGCCCGGGAACTTCCTCCCCCGCGGAGACCACCCGCGCCCAGGCTTCCCTGAGGTCCCGCGTGCGCACCTGGCCTGGCGCAGGCAGCAGCACCGCCGCCCCACCGAGCGGAGACCCTGGCTCCAGCACACTGAGTCTGCTCCTCCTCTGGGTGAGCCGGAGCCTGGTGGCTACCACTAAAAACAGCCCCAGGGGGAACTCCTCGGAGGCCTGGTTGAGGATGGAGATCACCCTCGGCGGGGTCCCCCGGAGGTGGTTGAGGGGGGAAGGGCGGGGCTGGGCAGGTGGGAGGAGAAGGGCGAAACCTAGGATATCTGGTGCGGGAGGTCTGAGCCCTGGACCACCTTCTCCGGGACCGGAAGGTAAGCCCGTCCATCCGGCGCTGCCAGATGGCTTCGCTGGTCTTTAAGCATCAGATACCAGGGGGCTCAGTTTGGGCACCCAGCCTGGGATTTCTTGAGGTGCACGTGCATAAAGGAGTGGACCCAGCACACCGCACCACCTGTTGTTGGACGTGTGGGGGAGGGGTTCTCGCTCATTCATTGGTCTGAAGCGTGCTTTTCTCTTCTCCAATCCTTTATCCAGTTCCAGGACGAAAACGCAGGCTCAGACTTCTTGAAAACTTGCATCTTTAGCAAGAAAATCTTCCCAGTGGTGGAAATAGACAAGATCACGATGTAACAGTGTTCTGGGACTACCCTGTGAACGTCAGTTATTTTAAAAACATCGAAGATTAAACTAATGCTTTGTCCTGCCAGATTGGGGGAGGCAGATAGATGTGCTAGAGTAGAGAAATTAATGAACAACCAGTATCCACGTACTAATATATGGGTTGGTTTTGGTGGATAGTAACACCAAAAGTCTTTCTTTGTACTTCATTTCCCACTTATTGTCCAAAAGCCATTCGGTTGTGCTTTTAGCTGTTTCCCCTGCTTGCCCTGCAACACACTGAGCATTTTGCCATTCCAGTGTAGTGGAGGCCTAGTAGATAACCTTAGCGCCCCTCTTTAACACTAAGGCACCAGCCTCACTAACCTAGGTCCTGACACAAAGCTAACCTGGTGCTTTCTTCCGGGGCAGCAGATGGGTAAGTTCCTATTAAAGTAACCTGTAAGCCAGCAGATAGAAATATTCTCTGGCTCAGATACCTCACCTAGATTTAAAGCCCCAGTGAAGCAGTTACTGCGAGAGCAGACCTCCTATAGAAGGACCTTTCGGGCCCTCTTTCACCCAACTGAAGCTTTAGGACCCTTGAAATGCCCCCTTGGTGCCAAGGAAGCACTGAACCCTAGACTTTTAACACTAGTGAAACAGTCTTAAATCCCTGCTGGCACTGTTACTGTTACTATTACTGGAAGTTACTGTTCCTTTGTATTTCTTCTCTCAGCAGTGTAAGTACTGGACTAGGGAACACTGTATCCAACACTGTTTACTGAGTGCAAAGTGCTCTATTAGCAATCAAGACATGAAAGCTGTTGGTGTACTTTATTTCCCTGAAAACAAAGGAAGAAGGACATTAATGAGGGTTGGAAACCTGAAGTCTGTATCCCCTGCAAGCCAAGCCTGTCCTGAATTGCTTTCTAGCAATGCTCCTGACTGCTCTGTGCTTGCCTTCTAGCAGGGCAGACTGGACAGGTCCGCACGTGCAAGTAGATGACTCATGTGCTCATTAAAGCTTGAAAGCTACTGATCTGAAAATCACTGTGCTCCACTGCTTGGCTTGCTTTATTGTTTTATAACATGTAATCCTGAAGTCGAGTCTTTCCCGCACTCAACCTAATTCAAATCACAAACTTACTCAGCTTTCTGTAAAGCACTGGACTAGAGCACTAGGCGAAGCAGCAGGTGATCAGGAAGCTTGCAGGAGTGCCGAGTCCTGAGAAGTATGAGGTGTATGCCCAGACGTGGCTATAGTTTTCACAGCTGAGGAAAGGGAATTGGGCATACATGGGAAGTTTGAAGTTTAGAGAAAGAAGAGGCCTCTATGGGCTAAATGAACTGGGTATATAATTTGCATCTTTTTTTTAGATGTATTTGGCATAGAGTTTTACTATGCAGCTCAGACTCATAGTGATCCTCTTGTTTTCAGCCTCCCCAGTGCTAGGATTACAGTCATGGGCCACCACACCTGGTCTCTACAATTTCCATCTTGACCTTTCACACTTTATACCTGATTCGTTTCATTTTGCCTTGTTTTTCTTGCTCATCTTTTAAAATTCCTCCCTCCCTTTCTCCTCTCTTCCTGCTTCCCTTCGTTCTTTCTTCTCACCCTCCTTGGCTCCTCCTGCTCTTCTACCTTCTCCTCTTTTTCTTTTCCCTTCTTCTTCTTCTCCCTCTCTGTCCCTATAGATCTGGGCTCAAATCCAGGGTCACTAATTACATGTTAGGTTTTCCAACTTTTTTTTTTAAGGGAAAGGTCTACAGGATGTTCAGGGTCTCACTACTAGATTGGACTTGCAGTGATCCACCTGTTTACAGCCTCCCAAGAGCTGGGATTACAAGCATGCCCCACCACACCCATTCTCAATTGCCATCTCAGTGTGCCCCAGGGGCGGGGCCAGCACAACAGGCCTAGGGATCGAACCCCCAGCCCCTATGCCTGCTTGCAGGTGCTTTAATCCACTGAGCTGTTTGGCCAGCCCTAGCTTTTCCAACTTTGGATTTCAGCTTATTCACCTATCTTTTGAACATAGCTGCTTTCTAATGTGATGAGACAGAAACTGTTATGGCTGTATAGAAATAGTACTAATGTTGCATTTGTTTTATTACCTACAAAAACAAAACAACAAAAAAAACTATATTCTGGACTACGCCATTTTTTTTGAATATGTAGCATTTTCAAAAAGCCACTTTTTCTGTTAGGTTTCCCTGGGTTCCTGACAAGAGTAGTTCTTGCTTATTTGTGCTCCCGTAGAGCTTGGTGTGAACCTGTATTTTAGCACTTACCAGGGAACACTGTTGTTTATCTTTTTCTGCATGCTTCACAACTAGTCAGGAAGTCTGTGTGGCAGAGACTGTATTTTTATTCAGCTCTACTTCCATCACCAACACCTAGCAGAGGACCTAGTATCATTAAATGTTGAAAGAAGGAATTTTAAGTTGTTTTAATTTCCAGTACTGGGTCACTCAGTGTAACTCGTATCATATGACAGGCTGTAAAAACTTGAGTCCTTTAGCTCATAAAGAATTTATATCAAAATAATATATTATGTATTTGTATCTGCTTTAGGCTTGATATTTTGGTACTAGGGTTATTTTTTAAAATGAACCTGCTGAAAAAAATAAATAAATAAATAAAATGAACCTGCTGGGGCCGGGGAGATAGCTCAGTGGAATAAGAGCTTGCCTGGCAAGTGCAAGGTCCTGAATTCATTTCCTGGTACTACAATAAATAAAATAAAAATAAAATAAAATAAAAGGATCTGCTGTTCTTGTCTTGTGTTGCTGTAACCTAGTCATGAAAGTAAAAGGTAAATTCTACACCAGAACCACTAGCAGTATTTTTCCCTGTTCATCTTGTGCACATCTCCCCAGACCAAGCCTGAGCCTTGCTGGAAAGGAAACATTCTTTGTTTTAAATTTCAGCTGCTAACATTGTTGCAACCATTAACACCTTTCAAATTAATAGCTGCAAGATAACATCTACCTTTAGCAACAGTTTTGAAATCCTCCACTCAGCGCCATTAAAAATGCCAAGACAGGGAGAAGTTCCCTGTCAGGTAACGAGGCCAGGCGTGGTCTTCACCCTAAAGTGGCAGGTGCGATTGTAACAGGGGAGATGGCAATGCCCGAGATCTAAAGATAAGATTATTCAGATGATTGAATCAGATTCCTTTAAGTTCACCTTGTATATTTTACTTCCTATCCCCAAGGCAGAATTGTTTGGTCCCACTAAATTGAAAATTTTTCCTTGATAATGATAGTGAATCAGGATTCTTGGGGTACATGTGTGTGCTAAACATGGGCTTAATCTGCATTTAATTATCATAGCTGTTCATTACATCAGTAGTGTTATCCTCTCTGTTAAAGAGAAGACAGAAGCCCATTGTCATCAGCCCATGGCCAATAGCCTTGAGTGAGATTTAGGATCTGGTCTAAGCAAATCTAACTTCATAGTTCTCATGCTTAACTACTGCTGGACCTATGAGGAAAAAAAAAATTTGTTGTTGTTTTAAAATTAACCCATCCCGTATATTCTGTAAGATCAATGATGTGCTTTTGCGAGAGTTTCCTAAATGGAATTCCTTTGTACATTTCCTAAGTGGCCTGCTCCTGTCCTCCGTGTTTCTTCACAAGGTGGTTGGAGCTTAGTCTGTAATTGAAAAGCACTTTATGACTGAAAGCAAACTTCTTAATAAAGGATCATAACATTTCTGTGCCTCTGACACAGGGAGAGTGCTTCCTCTTTAGGCCTATGATCCAGGTGGTTCAATGAGGGATGACTAATTTTCACCTGACATGTACTGTTATAGGCACAGCAACTTATGTGAGATTTCTGGGGAATCCAATTTAGCTTGAGCCAGGTGAGCACTGAAAAAGTCGTTAATTCTTATAGTCAGGAGCTCTCTTAATGTGGTTTCCATGTTAACCCAGGTCCCCAGGTGTTCAGACATTCCTGGTTCCTAGAAACCTAAAGAAAGATAATTGATTAGGAGATTGTGTTGGTTGCTTTTGTCTTATTGCTGAGACAAAATACCCAACACCCACATTAAAGAGGAAAAGATTTACTTAGCTCACAGTTTGTGGAGGGTTCAGTCCATACTCAGCTGCTTCCAAGGCAGAGGGCAACAGTTCATGATGGCTGCGGAAGACAGCAAAAGCAACAGAGAAAAATGGGGAGGAGAGAGAAAGCAAGCCCTTCCCCCTCCCTTGTATTGTATGCAGGCTGCCTGCCCCACGGTGGGAGCCCCACTCGCATCCACAATCCCAGCATTGAGTTAGGAATCAATGACAAATTCTAGAAGCCTATCCCATGACTGCATGAGATTTTGGGTGACATCTAGACACAAACTGTAACAGAGGTTGTGTAGCTGGTACTTTTTTAAAATGTATTTAGTACAGGGTCTCACAACACAGAACAGACTTGTAGTGATCCTCCTGTTTTCAGCCTCCCAAGTGCTGGGATTACAGTCGCATGCCACCATGACCAGTCTCAGTTACTGTCTCAGAGCACCCAGGGGCAAGACTGGCATGGCATGTGGAGGTTGAACACTGGTCCCTGCATTTACCTAAGCAGGTGCTTTAATCCACTGAGCTATCTGGCTGGCCCTTGGTACTGTTTTTTTAGTGCTTTTCCTTATTTTTCTTCTTAGACAAAGCTTGCAGCATTGGTTAATTATTTGTAGAATGTGGCATAAAAGGGTGATCAAAAGAGAAACAGAAAAACAGATTTATTAGTGCTAGTAATGAGCTAACCCATTTACTGATTTCTGTAATAGTCGGATTTACCAAATACACCTTTCTGTATATATCTTCATCCACTTTTCCTGGCCTATAGACCTTAAAATTCAGAGTGATTAGAGCTATAGGAGCATCTTTTGTCACAAATATTTGGATTTTGTCCTTGGTTCCTAAAGTACCATCAAGGTGAAAGAAACAGCCTTTGCTAATCATACCCAGCCCTTTCCGACTGTATGTGAGGTTATGTTCAAGTGGTAATTTGGAGCCAGTGGTGGTGGTGCACAGCTGTAATCCAACACTTGGGAGGCTGAGGCAGGAGAATTGCTTTGGGTTCAAGGCCAGCATGGGCTGCATAGTGCATTCCAAGGTTGGTCTAGACCACAGAGCAAGATCCTGTCTCAAAAAATAAATAGTGATTTTTGGAAGGCCCCTAGATAACTACTGTTGTAGTTGGTTTCCAGGGAAATCTACCCTATGACTAATGGATTGGAATTTTCAGTCCCACCCCCAACCTTCAGGGAAAGGAAAAGGCACTAGAAAGTGACTTAATCTTTTCTTTGTCTTGATGTTCCCATGGAAACCCAAAAGAATGAGATTCAAGGGTGCAGGTTAGTGGTTGAGAATATTCATATGCCAGGAGGGCAGTGCATGAGGCCACTCCACCGGACAGGAGCACTTGTGCTTGGACCTTGCTGGACAGGAGCACTTGTGCTGTGTGTCTCTTCAAGTGGTTGCTCCTTTGTCCTTTAATATATCTTTCATAATAAACCAGTTGTCCTGAAGCTGAAGCATTTTTTCTGACTTCTGTAGCCATTCTAGCAACTGATTGAACCTGAGAAAGGAGTCATGGGGAATTTCCATTTGTAGCCCAGTTAGTGGGAAAGAGTGGGTAGTGTGGGGTACTGGGGGGTAGCGTTCTGTGGGACTGAGCTGTAGGCCTGCAGCTCAGCCTGATGTCATCTCCTGGTAGAGAACATCAGAACTGAAGTAAACTATGGGCCACCCTGTCAGTGTCTGCCAGAGATCCACAGGATGGAGGCCTTCCATGTATTAACCACTGCTCTAGCGAGGCATTTGTGAGCAGCTTCCTAGAGAACTCCACTTCATTGAGAAGCCCTGAAAAATAGGCAACTAATTAAAATGGCTGGGTCTCTCTTGACAATTCACAAGTATGTCTGTATGTATAGGGCTCAAGAAATCCTGTTTTAAATACAAGGTAAGATACAAAAGCATAGTAAATGTTGAAATGAACATTTACTGCAGTAAGAGACACAGTGCTCTTAATCCCCCTCAGAATGCTCCCGCTCGCTTGGATCATGTACCACGTGGCTCTTGCCACCTTCTGATGCAGTTCTGGACGTCTCTGGCCGTGCCATCATAGTTGCCTCAGTGTTCTCAGTGGGTTCAAAACATGTACCACGCACAGTCACTTTGCCTTTAGAGGGAGCCAGAGGTTGCACAGTGCTGAATTTGGTAAACAGGCAGAGGAAGACACACGGTAATGCTCTCCAAGCCTGCTTTCCAATAGAACTCAGAAGCAGCTTTCATTGTGTTTTTTTTAAATCACACCTTGTCAGGACATAAAAGGGGACATCCAGGGCTACTTCAAACACCAGTAAGAAAGATGGAACAAGGGTGTTTGAAATGTAGGGAGGGAATTTTGGAGAGGGTTAGTGGCAATATGTCTTTAGTATGTTTTTTAATTTAAATGTTCACATACTGTAGTCATACCTCCTGTGCTTAACTTTACTAAGCCTGAGATCTGCCTATCTTAATCTGACCCTAAAGCTGCTTCCTTTTCATACCTATCATTGACATTCTGAGAAGAATAAAATCCCTCAGACTAGAACATTTTAATTATTATTCTAACGTCAAAGACTGCAGAACATTCATAAGATTTTTCCCTACAGAAAGGAGAATCATAGCTCTCTGAACTCATTTAATGACTATCAGCTGAAGTAAGCTGTCTTGGCGAATGTTCTCTTTTTTTCCTTACAAACATCAGCGATGCTAGAGGGACGCCTGTCATCTTCAGTAGGACAAAGAGCACTTGATCTTATTGGGAGGAATGTAGTCTTATTATCCTACCCTAAGTAATAATCCCATTGCTTTTACATTTTTCTCAGCCTCTGAGTTCTGTGATATCCCTCTAGAAATGCATATTTGAAACCAGTATAGGACATACACCACACAAACACACACACACACACACACACACACACACACACACACACACACACATTCTACTACTTAAATGGACAATATAAAGTTGCTTGTTGATAACCTCTGGAAAATAATTGCCCACGGAGTTGTAGTGTTTTTGCACATTATATGAGCTGGGCACCGTCTGCCCTGTCCTCCTGAATAAATATTCAAAGGTGATTGATTGTACAGTGAACAGTCTCAGAATTTAAAGAACATCTTCTCCCGGAGCAGACATCAGGCATGTTTACTTTCCTGCATAATGAAGAGGATGTTTCTCTCCTAAGCAGAGAATAGGAACTTACTAATTCACAGTCCCTAGGTTCAGGTTCTTACTGTGTAACAAGCTATTGTGCGTGTGGGTACTGTCTGGCCCTCACTGCATCTTGGTGGAGATTGGGGTGTTGCAGGAAGTGATATAGAAATGCTGCCTCCTGGATACTCTCAGTGCTGGGGGCAGTAGACTTTCTTTTCTCTCAGATCCAAGAGTCTTTTGTCTTCTATAGGCACCCAAGAAAGGGTAGTAGGCTAATATTGTTGTTTCCAAGAAGAATAATATCACAGAGCCTTCATATTTCCTGATGATAACCTGCTTCCTCTGCCATTCTGGTTGGACATTGAGAGAGTAACTTGGTATCCTTGGTTCTTTTCTCTTTCTTAACGTTTCCACTTTTATGAATATTTTCTCCTATGACTGATGCAGCAAAATGTTGTAGCATTTATAAACCTTCCATCCTTGTGGGGAGAAATTAGTAGAGGGCTGTTAGAAGTGACGTAGAGGGCCTGGCGGGATGGCTCAGTGGTCTAAAGCACCTGCTTGGAAAAGCTTGGGCGGCTTCAGGGACCGCGGTTCGATCCCCGGCACCACATGCTGCGCCAGCCCTGCCCTCGGGGCGGGCTGAGCCGGCCATAAAAATGATTGAAATAAACAAAGATTCTGAAACAAGAAAAAAATAAATAAATAGAAGTGACGTAGAAAAAAAAAAGCAACGTACCTTAATTATTGGATTTCAAAGAAAAGACGTCATAAAACTCTGTCTAGCATGATTGTATTTTATTAAAATGCCTCGAAAATATTTTTTTAGAAAGTAATTTATGTTCTCATTTTAAAAATGTTTTAAAAATCAGTCTTCATTGAAAAGAAAGTATCATGCCACATTAAGGAAAAGAAGCATGCACGTGTGTGTGTGTGTGTGTGTGTGTGTGTACATGCACACATGGGTGCATTTGTGAGTTGTGACTTTTTCCAAAAGAAATATAGAAAGAAAAAAAAAATAGTTCAGTAAGACATGGGGCTTCATGTGACAAAAGGGAAGAGCATTTTACTGCAGCCTGACATAGCTTGTGGCCTCATTCAGGAGACTGAAAACATCCTGCTCTTGCGCATGACCCCAGTGCTCAGCTTGTGACATACTCCAGATGTAACTGTAGCCACCTCACATCTGTCTGATGCTACTTCATCTTAACAGTGGACTTCACAGGCTAACCCAGAACTCAGAGCCGTGCTTTCTGTAATGGTGCTTATGATCACTGTTATCGAAGAACCACTTTATAGTTGGGAAACTGTCCGGACCTCGGAATGGAAGTGGTCTCAGGAGCAACCCAGGGGGCAGCGCGGAAGAGGTGGGCTCACAGTTCGCTGCAATGATTTGAGTGATTACACAAACAAAATAGTCAAAATGTACTGTGGGCTTGCTCCATGCTAGACTGGCTTTACACACTCACATGCATTAGTCATCTCATCCTTGTACCAGAATTATGACAGGGTGCTGTTACTGTCTCCACCTCCTGGACAGGGCCTCAGGCACAGGTAGGTGATGTCATTTGCCTAAGGTCACACTGCAAGTGAGTGGCATTCCAGACAGCCTAGCTCTAAGGCCCACACCCTTACCACTTCCCTTTTGCCTTATAGTATCAGAATATATATATATTTTTTTTTTGTCTTTTTGAGACAGGGTCTCGCTATGCAGTTGAGGCTGGCCTTGAGCTCACTGTTGTAGCCCAGGCTGGTCTCGAACTCGCACCAATCCTCCTGCCTCAGCCTCCCGAGTGCTGGGATTACAGGCGTGAGCCACGACGCCTGGCAGTATCAGAATTATTTTAACTTGTACAAAATTTCATTTTAAAAAGAATGATAAACAGAAACAAGCAAGTCATCTTGATTCCCTCGAGTTTTACTGTCTAGGTGTTGTCTTGTCAGGTAATCTTTTGTGCTTCATTTCTCTATACTAGATGCATGCCAGGACCCTTAAAGAAGAATTAGTGCCCCTCGCCATCCCTGCTGACCATTTGGGTGCTGAGTGGCACCTTGAAATGTTGCACACCAGCTTTTGATGGATTGTGAACTTCTAATGTAAGGCAAAAAAATATTCCTATAACCTAAGATAAATACACAATACATAATGAGTATGTATAAGTCTGTATAAAGAAAGGCAGGAAACAGTACCAATCTTTTAAAAGTTATTAATTCTTTACCCTGGCTGGTTTCCATTTTTCATGATCAAGAGCATTGTTCCCGCCAACTCCCAAACTGGCCAGATTTCCAGTCCCCACGGACACCCTTTGACATGGCCTGATAATCACATCACAATGCTCCTGGCATCTGACTGGCAGCCCAGGCTGTCCAAACTCCCAGACACAGGTGAGGCTGAAGTTAAGAAATGGGGGGAATTTAAGAGTCCTCGAGGGAAAGGAATTGTGGAATCTTGGGTGATTGTTTCTTACAATGATGAAAAAAATGATTTGATATACAGCACTTATGAATTTCAGCCTGTGAAATGCCGAAAGGATCTCTCAAAACTAATGATAGGGGGTGAGGGTGTATTTCAGTGGTAGAGTGCTCACTGAGCATGCGTAGGGCCCTGGGTTCAATCCCCATTGCTGCAAATGAAATAAGACAAAGATGCATTTGATTTAGAAACTTGTGGTAGAAAGATGTCAGGCAGAACTCTCTCAAATATTGGATCAGTGTTCAGCAGGTTGCAAATTGCATGATGCAAATTTCTGATGCAAATACAAGGTGAATTTTTGAGCAATCTCTTGTCTCCATTTTCAAAATAAAATGTAGAAGTCATTGTGACCCTCGTTGTAACTTTCATGCCAATTGGATTTTCTCTCATCCAAAGACTTTGAAGAACACATTTGAGTAGAACTTTCTGCCTGTTATTTCTCTCATTCAGAGTGAATCTAGAAGCTTAAGAGGAACATTTATTTATTTATTACATGTATCTGGCACAGGGTCTCACTATGCAGGTTGGACTCCTAGTGATCCTCTTGTTTTCAGCCTCCCCAGTGCTGGAAATACAAGCCTGTGCCACCACACCCGGACTCAGTGGCTGGCTCAGTACTTCTGGAGATTGGGTTGGTGGCACATGTGGTGCCAGGAATCAAACCCCAGTCCCTGTGCTTGCCTAAGCAGGCGCTTAGTCTGCTGAACTATCTCACCAGCTCAAGAGGAGCGTTTATGATTGGCTTCTTATGAGACCTTCCTCTCAGGTATGTAAAAGGATGTATTAAAATTACCTAACTGTAAGCATTTGGATTTACGTTGATTTTTAACCTACACTGGCATGTTTCTATAGTTTTCTGCATGCTAACTGAATTCCTACAGGCCCAGTGCTTCTTGGCAGAACTACCCCTCTGTACCTGGCCATTGTTACTTTGCAGGGACACTGTAATCACATGGCTTCAGGGGGTGCATCATTCTGTTCACCACCTTGATTTTGTGTCTTTATTTACCCCATCTACTGTTCCCCCTTGCTTTCTTTTTGTCTTCATCTCCTCACTCTCTTCAAGTCCTGTCACTCTGTAAGTTCCACTTCAAATCCTATGTCC
>PVJA010004443.1:57213-86290 GCA_004027025.1 Myocastor coypus | reverse complement strand
AAAAAAAAAAAAAAAAAAAAAAAAAAAAAAAAGTTCTGAAACAAGAAAAAAATAAATAAACAAAAACAAAAAAATTCTTAAAAAAAAAAAAAGGTCAGAGAAAACTGGCATCAAGCAGTTATAGGACCAATCAGTGGTGGCATTCAGTGACATCCTGCGTGGCTGCCCTGGGTGAAGTCTTGGCTGGTGAGCTGATGAGGTAGGCTTAGAGCCGAGAGCTGTTACACTAAAGGCTGAGGGCTATAGGTACTCAGAGTCTCCAGAGTTTCAGAGCTGTCGCTGTAGGGACTGTCTGGTGTTGACCCTCATGACACACCAGCAGTGTGTTCAGAGCCACGAGCAGAACTGTACTTGGCTGATTTATGATTTTTCATCTGAATCCAGTGAAAGAGACAGTAGATTGGGCAACGTTCAGAGTAGCATCTTAGGATGTGGTAGTTTATAAGAGACGGGGCCATGTGTGGGTTCTCGGGCCACTGGGCAGGGCCATGTGTGGGTTGTCGGGCCACTGGGCGGGGCCATGTGTGGGTTCTCGGGCCTCTGGGCATGTGCGCTTTCCTTTCTTCTTTCCCTTCCTGACCATGAAGTGAGAGGTTCTGCTCCACCATGGGCTCCTGACATCACATTCTGCCTCATCACAGGCCCAAACAAAAGAGGCCAACTGATCACAGAACGGAATCTCTACAACTGTGAACCAAGACAAACCTTTTCCTTTATAAGTTATTTATCTCAGGTATTGTGTTATATTAACAGGAAGCTGACTTGCACATAGTAAGCTGAAGAGCCAAAGCCAGAAAGCAGGACTTACTAGAATTTGCTAGTCATCAAACTGAAACCCTACCACTCTGACACCTGCAGAGCTGGGGACATAGTTCAATGGAAAAAACATTTGCCTAAAAAGTGAGAGGCTCTGGGTCGTTCATTCCTCAGTACTGCAAGACAAAACAAGACAAAGCAAGACCATAGTATATCTCTGCTACCTAATTACAAAGAAACCCTAGTATAACTGACACAGCAATAACCTTAGAAAGGTGCTGCCTTTAGTTAACCAAGGGGACAAATTACAGATGATATCACTAAACAGGGGACCCTAAAGGTCCACTTTGGGATTCCAGCTGCCCACCAGATGAAGTAGAAATGTGACAGTTGATAGGTTAACTGAATCAGTAAGAGTGGCCTAAGTGGAGCACAAAGGCCAGCTAATCCTCTGAAGAGCTGACCTGCCATGGTCAATACCAAGAAGTGGACATCTATTAAGTTGCCTATTGGCTCTGTGTCCCAGAGACTCAGTAGCCCCAGAGCCACCAGAAACACAGCCACCATTGCTAGAAGTGTCTGTGCAGGAGGTCAAGAAGCTCAGGGCCATTACCAACTTTTCCCTCATCTGGGCTTCCAGCCTCATCTGGCCATGGAGAACTCAAGAGGGACATATTGAATTCAGTCCCACCTTGAAGATAATCAAACCCATAGAGGAATGTACCTACCTCTCTCTCAGGTAGTAACACATCCCTGAGAATAAATATGCAGGTGGCTTGATAAATTTGTGTCTACAAACATAGACCATAACGCCAGCATTCTCACTTGGAGACCTGGTCTGAGCAAAAGTGAGACCCATGGAGTTTTGGTCCAAGATGGAACCACCAGGTAGCAATGCAGGATTTCTGGAGTAAGATGACCTCTCTGGGTGTCTCCAGATGAGAGAATTATTCCAAAGGTGTTTGGGGAAGATTTCTAGAGAGCCCAGTGACCTAGCCCCTCTGCATGAAGACTGTCTGCCTCCACTTCCACAGAGGCAGACCCTCTAGCTGCCATTGCACTATACAGAAGTGTGAAGGAAAAATATATGTTTCCTTTTTTGAATTACAGTAAAAGACACATTGCCATTCATCTGCCTCAGAATATTTCCTTCACTTTAAACATACATACTCCATCATTTTTGCTGGAGCTACTTTCTGAAACAGTTCTGGAATCCCTTTTGGTATCTTTAGTTGCACTGTTGTGGTCGCCTTGATATCCTAATTCCATTTGAAATGTTTACCTTTCATGGCCATTTAGTAGGGAACAGCCGGAAATCACACAGTGCCAGACCTACTGAGTGAGGTAGAGGAGGTAACACGGTATTTTTTTTGAAGACTGTCTTTCTATTGGATGGCAATTGACAGCAGCAACCACAGCTGGTTAAGCCAGGAAAGAGCACTTCCAGAACTGCATCAGAAGGTGACAAATGTTGGGGATGGTGGTGCATGCCTGTAATCCCAGCACTTGGGAGGCTGAGGCAGGAAGGTCTTTGCAAGTTGAAGGCCAGGCTGGGCTACAAAGTGCATTCAAGGCCAACCTAAACTGCACAGTGAAACCCTGTCTCAAAAAATACAGAAGAAGGAGGAGGAGGAGGAGGAAGAGGAAGAGGAAGAGGAGGAGGAGGAGGAAAAGGAGGACAAGAAGGAGAAGGAGAAGGAGGAGAAGAGGAAGGGGAAGAAGAGGAAGAAGAGGGAGAGGAGAGGAGGGGAGAGGAGGGGAGGGGAGGGGAGGGGAAAGGAGGAGGAGAAGAAAGTGGCAAGAATAATAAGCTAAGTGTGTTTGTCATGAGAGGACGTATTATGAGGGTGATTAATGGCTACATGTCTTGTTCTATAATTTTAAAAAACATAAATTTAAAAATATAATTAAAAATATATATATTCACTGTCTTTTGCATTGCATGCCCCTTGTATTTCCACAAGTTGTAGGTGTGCACCATTGGTCAGATCCAGGTGAATAGCTAACCTGGAACACAGTACTATATAAGCTAGAATGGACCAATTAGAAATTTTATCCCATACCTCTGACACTTGGGGCTGTGTCAACCCCTTTGGAGTTCAGAGGCACAGTAGAACTTCTTTTTCTCATATGTACAGAAAACAGAGACATCCAAGGAGTAGCAGAAACATGGATTGTCCAGGCTGGGTCTGGAGAAGTGGAAGGAGCGCCGGGGTCTCCAGAGAGT
The DNA here is from genome assembly GCA_004027025.1 of Myocastor coypus. Lineage (NCBI taxonomy): Eukaryota > Metazoa > Chordata > Mammalia > Rodentia > Myocastoridae > Myocastor > Myocastor coypus. Next base: position 83,307 of record PVJA010004443.1, on the reverse strand, counting down.
CTCCCTTCCTGGCTCTGGGCTGTTATGCAGAAGGTCAAGTTCTTGTCCCTGGATTCTGGTGGTTTCCCTCTGTCTTAAAAACTCCCTAATACCTAAAGTAGTGAGAGTAGGCTTTGCTCCTAGCAATAAAATGATGTCCAAGATGGTTCTGTTTTGTCACTTACGTTATGGATATGGGAAGTGGGGACAGGCCATGGAAACAAGGGGGGTTGGAAGGGAAGGTCTCTATCCATTATTTTGCTTTGGATAAGAGAGACTCGGCATATCTTCAAAGTGAAACACATTCTTTCATAGGTAAGAATGTCTTCTGAGGCAGTCATTTTAAAAATAGAGCTAGAAAAAATTGAATCCAGCAGCTTTACCTGTATCACTCAAGACTTTCAGTCCTGCCTGTGGGTGTTTTAGTTTTTGATCCCTTCCTCTCCCACCAATGACAGGTGTGAAGTATCGGTATCCCCTACTATCACCCAATTCATGTCCACCAGGACATCAGCACATGACCTTATTTGGGGGAACAGAGGGTCTTTGCCACATATATCTGGTTAAGATAGGGTCATACTGAGCACAGTGGCATATAAGTGTAAGTAAGCCCAGCTACGCAGGAGGCTGAGACTAGAAGGTCATAAGTTTCCATCCACTCTGGGAAAATTAGTGATATCCTATCTCAAAATAAAAAAAAAAAATTAAAAAATTAAAGGGCTTGAAATGTTTCTGAGTGTGTAGGCTCTGGGTTCAATCCCCAGTACAGACAAAAACAAAACTATGAGGTCATAATTGAGTTAGCTGTCCTTCAATCCAATGACTATGTCTGTCACAAAGAAGGGGACACAAAGATACACATGGAAAAGATGGCCCTGTGACAATGAAGGCAGATTGGACTGATGCAACGATAAGCCAAGGAAGGTCAAGGGCTGCCCCATATCATGGAATGTAGGAGACAACCACTGAGCAGATTTTGCCCTGGGCCCTCCAAAAGATACTCACCCTGCTGAGACCTTGACCTCAGACTTCCAGTCTCTGGAGTTGTGAGAATAGATTTCTGTTTTCTCTGCCACCAAGTTGTGGTGATTTGTAACGATAGCCCGAGAAAGCTAGTATAATAGAGAAATGGGCTGAGGACTTCCCTGGGATGTTGGGCTCTTTTAGTTAACAGAAGACAAGAGAGCAGAGTTTTGTGCTAAAATATAATGTAGTAATATTGACTCTTCACGGTCCACTGGGAAAACTCTTTTGGACTAAGTATAATCAAAGTGCAAACCAGTAAGTGCCACCTGGTCTGTTTCTACTTACATTTTTGAGAGCGGAAAGCTGTGTTTATTAGGCATTCAGGCTGTACCAGACAATGTCATGAATAGTTTCACCTTTCTCTTAATGCTACCATCTCCCCTGGAGATAGAAAGCATTGTGCCCATTTAACTGTTCAGGAAACTGAGGCCCCTAGAATTTTTTGAGAGCCCAGAACTAATAGAGGTAGATCTAGAATTTCAATTTCTGGGCTTTCCTTGTGGCCTAAACTATTTCAACAAGACATTTCGGTCTTGTGGAAAGGCATCTATTTAATATTAAAAAGCAAGCAGTGTGGCTACAGTGTAAGTGCTGAAGTCTCAGGTGTGGAATTTGAGATAACTGCCCTTCTAGTAGGAGCGGGCCCTACCCGGGAGACCCTCTCATCTTCACGTGGCAACACTTTCTTTTCTTTTTTTTTTTTTTTTTTTTTTTTTTTTTTTTTTTTTTTTTTTTTGTCTTTTTGAGACAGGGTCTCACTGTGCAGTTCAGGCTGGCCTTGAGCTCACTAGTGTAGCCCAGGCTGGTCTCAAACTCGCACTGATCCTCCTGCCTCAGCCTCCCAAGTGCTGGGATTACAGGCGTGCGCCACCACGCCCAGCTTTAACGTGGCAACACTTTCTGAAGCGCACCAAGGCTGCCTGAGTAAGGGCGCGAAGGAGCAGACCATCTGACCTGAGTCAAATGACACGGGAGAGGGTGGTGGCCTCTCTCAGGCAGGCACATCTGTCAGTGATGCCCCTGGAGGGCGGTCTTGTGCACAGAAATACTCTTTGCCCCTGCATCCCTTTCCACCGTGGCTTCTAAGGCAGCGTCCATCACCCCCAGGGTGATGGGACCAGCCTGCTGAGCAAACAGCTACCAAATTTGAAGATTAGAGGGGCTGAGGGCCTTGTCCCGGTTGCATAGCTAAGACCATCAAGATGAGGCCTTCTTCTCACCATGTAGCTCCCTGCCAAAGCAAAAGCCAAATAATTCCTGCTTACAAAGCACTTTCTACCTCAACAGAAGCCTGAAAGGTGAGGACGAATCAGTTATCAATTGAAAGTTCCGTGGTAAGGGGATTATTGATTTGGTTGCTCAGACCCATTCTATCTCCCTACAGGTTGAGCAAGTGGTTGATCAGCCAGAAGGCCTCATCTGCTTGGCAACTACGATTGGGTGAAAAGTGGCCACATGGCCCAAGTAGAACCAATCACAGGTCTTTAATGTTCTCCTGGGGGTGGGAGTTGGTGGGGATTGGCTCTTGCCAACCAAGATAAAAAAGCAGATTCAAGAGCAGGAATCAGAAGGTGGGGGGAGTGGAGATCTTCATCCTGGGTATTTTTTTTTTTTTAAGAATTTTTTATTTTACTTATTTATTTTTTTCTTGTTTCAGAACCTTTGTTTGTTTATTCACTCATTTTTATGGCTGGCTCAGCCTGCCCCGAGGGCAGGGCTGGCGCAGCATGTGGTGCCGGGGATCGAACCGCGGTCCCTGAAGCTGCCCAAGCTTTCCCAAGCAGGCGCTTTAGACCACTGAGCCATCCCGCCGGGCCCAATCCTGGGTTTTCTTGTGCCTTCTGCATCCTGTTAACTTTATTTTTTTTACGAATTTTGTACGTAAATACGTGGAGGGTCCCACTCCATAGATTGGACTTGTAGTGATTCTCCTGTTTTCAGCCTCCCAAAAGTTGGAATTACAGGTGTGTGCCACCATGCCTAGTCTCAATCACCATCTCAGCACGCCACGGGGACAGGGCCAGCACACACGCCAGGGATCAAACCCTATTCCCTGCATCTACCCAAGCAGGTACTTGAATCTGCTGAGCTGCCTGGCCAGCTCCTGTAACCTTTATTGAACTGGTTTGAATTATCTATGAAAGGATTGCAGGTAATCCAGGCATTCTGCATATAACTGAGCAGTTACTTTTAGTTATTAGTTGAGCTAGATGAATAGACCCCAGGCAAGAGAGAAGCCCAGCTTTGTTCCTCCACCTTCCTAGGGGGCAGAGACCAGAGAGCCCTCCAACTCCAACATGCGGCTTTAAGTGACCTTAAGCATGACTATCAGCTGAAAGAAAGGACAAGAATGTGCATCAGGCGTGGATAATCTATAGGGGCCAGGCCCTAAGTTCCCAGATATTGAAGCAGTGACAGGCCCAGGTAACAGGAGAGAAGGCTGGGAAGTGTAATTTCTTAGTGCCCAACGGGTGAGGACACAGATTTTGGTGACAGCCCTCAACTTCTACCTGATGTGGTGAAGGTCTCCAAATCTCATTACTTCCCTCGATGCCCTTGCCCTGATGTTCCACTCCTATTTAGTAGCTGCCTTTGGGGCCAGGTTCAGGACTTCTGGAGTGTCGCGCGCCGCCTCGTCGGCAAGGAGGACGCAACACACAGTTCTTCCTTCAGCGGTTTATTCAGGACCCTTGTACAATCTCGGTTGTCTTTCTTCCTTCTCCCCCTGTTGTCTTTCTTACTTCTCCATTCTCCCCCGAGCACCCGCGGGCTTCTAACTAAATACTCCCGAGCATCCAATCCCGGTTAGCTACGTGGCACTCAACGGTAGGTCCACATACGCGGAAGCAAGCCAGGGGTTTAAGCCTTGACCATATATGGTAATAAACAATGGCGGAGAGCACTCACCCCTCCGGGGTGGAAGGCGGAAGCCGGCGCCATCTTTAGGGTACGGCAGTACACGGCTCTCCACACTGGAGGAGAGTGGGCCCTGTGGTACACCCCTGGAGCAACTCAGGAAGAGAAGCCTCCTGGGCTGTCCAAGCAGAGCCTTCTTAGGCTCACCATCTGACCCAGCAGGAGGAGGGTGCAGCCCCAGACTCCTCTCTGGGAAGGCTCCACTGTTGAGGTAGGCTCTGCAGGCCTTGCTCTCTGCTGGGCCAGCTGAGAGTTGTTCTTTTTGACACCTAGAGAAATGACATCAGGGTTCTCAGCCTGGCCTACTCCATTTCCCTTTCTACCTCAGAGACTTGACCTAGGAGTTTGGCATGATGGTCTAAGACATGGCAGTCCCCAGGTCACCAGAGACAGTCTTGGTCTCCATGGCTCTACATAGTAGGTGGCACAGCTCCAGGCCCTGGGATGCCCAGCTAGCTACTACAAGTTCCTTGAGAACCTTGGAGAGCACCTAGTCTCCAGCCCCGCTCCCTCAGGTTGGGCACTTCACAGAATCAAGGCTAGGAGTGGCAGACCCCACCCCCAAGCTGCCTGACTAAGATGTGGTGTTGAAACTAGTGGAGAGCACCCCAGTGACAGTACTGCATGCGAGATCTTCTCAGCCTGGCCATGTTCTGCTATCTCAGCATTCTCTGCTTGGTTAAATCCCTGCAACATTAATTATTACAATTTATTAAATCTGGAGAAATAAAATCTTACTGCCTTTCCCTCACAATCACCCTACTCCCCCCAAGAAAATGGAGTATCTTATTTTGCTAACTGCTTAAACATAAAACTCCCTCAGAAAAAAATTGTCCCCACAGCTCATATTTTTCATCATTTGGTCATTAAATAGTGATGGATATAAACCTATAAAGAACCTAAACTGAACCTTTTAACAATCCATGAGCAATACTATCATTTCTTTAATAGAACCTGCTGACCGTGCCGTGCACAGGCACCATTTGTCATTTTCAGCACGCAATAATCAATAAGTTGGCTTGAAAATAAATAATATAACAGTCACAATATATTATCTTTCAGACTGGCCTTAGACTAACCATAGAATGGGACCCAAACAAGAGAGAAACTTTTACATAAATGTTAAAAAGTTGTGAACGCCACAGTTGGGCCTAACTGACTTGGATGTGAGCTCAGTGTGCCTGTCCCTGGGGCGCTCTGAGTTTTCCTGAATTGGCCTGGTAGGCAGCCCACTGCTTACACTGTGAAAGTAAGAACTCTGGAGTTGAGCATCAGGTATGCAGTGACAAATGGAAGAGAGTCCCTGAAGTACACAGAGACAGATGCAGGACAGTGCCACGATCACTCCAAGCACCCACCCACCTCATATTGCTAGCTTTAGACAGAAAAGCCCTGATGGGTCCTATAGTCAAAGCTTGGAAATAGTTTTCTTGGATCCGAGAAGAACCATAGCTCTTCTGTGGAGACAGAAGTGTCACAAAGAATGCAGGCTGAGACAGATCTCAGTGAGTCCTCTGGGGTGGGGGGACGCAGGTCATCAGGCGGCATCAATGGGAGAAGGTTCTGGAAGCAGCAATATAGTGTCTCATGGTCACTCTGGATTATGTGGTCCTCAGTGGCCTCTCAGCAGCTTGGCCTGAGTTTGTTAGCCATCTGGTGCTGCTCCTCAAAAGCAGTGATCAGCCTAGGTTGTTCGTTTGCTTGTTCGTTCATTTGTGCAAGCATTCACTCAGCAGAAGATTATAGAGAGCCTACGTAAGTACCAGATGCTCTTCTAGGTATCAGAAATGCAGTAGTGGGACAGACAGACACTTCCTACCTCCGATCTTCTGGTAGTTATGACAATGGAGCAGACGTGCTGCATCATGTACAGTACGTCTGGAGAGCGATCATCACAAGAGAGATCAAAAAGACAGGGCAAGGGATAAGGGCAAGTGTACGCCATTTGCACCAAGACCTGCTGGGTCTCAGGTGCCCGACCTTTCACTCAGGGTGCCCTGTCCAGCCCCAGGCCTGCTTTGAGTTCCCTAGCTTCCCTGGAAAATAGTGGAATCCTGAAGTCATTGTATGCTGGTCAGCACCAGCCTGAAGCTGGCAGTTGGTCCCCACTTCACAGCTCAGAGCCCTAAACTCAAAGGCAGCATGTTGCCAGTGAATAGGATGACTAGAGGTCCCTGTTTGCCTGCGACTTTCAGTACTAAAATCAGGACATCCAAGCCCACTGAGATGATGATCACCCTTGAGCAATGTGGAAATAGAGCTAGGTCTTTCCATCCTGCTGTTCCCAAACCTCAGAGGGAATCTTCTCATTTAGGCTGTTACACTACCAGGACAGTCTTGTAACAGTCAGAGATAGGAATTGTCACTCTACATTCAGGTGTGACCATGATGACTAAAATGAACTTAGATGATTTGGACTGATCTGCACAGAGGTTGGCATCAAACAGAACTACAGTACCTGCCTCATCACTCACTGGCTGGGTCACCTTCATCGAAGTGTTGGACCTCTTGGGGCCTCAGTTTTGTCATCTGAGAGTAGGGAGAAATAAGCTTTGTTGGCAGTGTCTTTAGGAAGATTGGGTTTGTGCACCAGACATAGCCTATGGTTAGTGTTTCACTAATGGTGATGTAATCTTAGAGTATTTCATCCCAGATATAAGGGAAAGACTGCTGTACATATGGGAAAGCATGCAGGTAGACTCCAGAACAGCCACATTTATGATGAATCACATCACTGTGTGGAGCCAAAAATACCCTCCCTGGGTAGTATCTCTGTGACTGATATTAAAAATGACTGATTTAAGAGAAAGTGCTTCACCCCTGTTGCAAACTAAGAAGGTAGGTCTGGAGTATTCTCAGCCTTAAATGCTGCCAGTATTTCATCTTTGGGTAGTCATAAAGTTAAAGGTTAATAGGCTGTACAAATGACAGAGTTTAAAGGAAAAGATGGGGAGGGCATGAGGTATGCTAGGGCAGCCGCAGGCATGCTGGAGACAGGTGGCAGCTCACCTGGAAAGAGGAAATATGGGGTGGGCATGCTCAGCATCCTTGCCCCCACTCAGTCCTTTTCCCATGTGGAAATTCCTCATTGCAAGAGCTTCTTTTTCATAGGTGTCTTTCCTTCCCGGTAGGACTCAAGGACACTCAGTCCTAGAAAGACTGAGGCTGAGCAGAGATGTGAAGGTCAATGTTTCGGGGCTGGGGAGATAGCTTAGAGGCATAAGCACCTCCTCGACAAGTGCAAAGTCCTGAGTTTAATCCCCAGCCCTGCATGCCATGCCAGCCCCTCAGCCCCAAGTGTGCTGACCCTGCCCTGGAGACCTGGGCTCACCATGCTGTACCTGGAACTGGGTGTGATGGCACATGCCTGTAATTCCAACACTTAGGTGTGTTGAGACAGGAAGACCACTGTGAGTTTGAGACCAGGCTGGGGGCTGCAAAAATCAGCACAAGGCCAGCCTGAACTGCATAGCAAGACACCTTGCCACAAACCAAAAAGAAGAAAGAAAGAAAGAAAGAAAGAAAGAAAGAAAGAAAGAAAGAAAGAAAGAAAGAAAGAAAAAAAGAAAGAAAGAAAGTCAGTGCTTGATACAGTCCTGGGAAAGGGGACCAGAAAAGTGGACAACAGAGGGGCTCAGTGACCAAAGAATGAAACAGTCAGGTTGAAATGAAGTTGTAGTAAGCTCCATTTTCATGAGCCCATGTGGTCAGAATTGCGGAGCTCAAATCTGAGAGCACATCAGAATCTCCGGGGAGTTTGTTGTTCAACTACAAATTCCTGAGCCTCAGCCTAGGGTTGGCGATGAGCCCAGGAATCTTTATTTCAACCATTCCAAGGTGAATCTAAAGTGGCTCTAAGTTGGAGGGTGCTGTGGTACTGGATCAATGAATGCAGCAGAGTCTACTTCTAGATTTAGATTCCTGGATCTGCAGTAATGATAGACTTTGAGGGTTATCAAACCATAAGCTGCACCTTGATCAGCCAGTCTCTTGTGGAAACTAAGTCCCAATGACTTCATCTGCCAAGTAGAATCTTGAAGGTGCTAAAGAGCAGACCATGGTGGGAAAAGCACCCCACCCTCAAGATGAGGCCAGCAGGAAAGAGAAGTGACATCCAGGAATGACCAGTCTGGCTCCCATAGAGCCAGTCATGTTGCCCCAGTCCAGGGCTCTTCCTACAGACTACTAGCTTCTCTCAGGCAGCGGTGTCATAAGCCTGCTTTGGGGAGCCAGGATCCTCCACTCGTCTTTTCTGTAGGTGCAGGGACCAGCTCTCCCTGAATCAGCAGGCTGGGAATCAACAGAGGGTGTGTGTGTTCCTCCTGACTGCAGATCAACACTTAGGGCCCCCTAAAAGTCGGTATATGCTAACTCTGAGGTGTTGGGCAGAAAAAGAAGCTGCCTGCAAACGCCAATTTGTCTGGGGAGGGTACAACTGCTAAATTCAACTAAGCACAATTCAGCTGTGAATCCCCTCTCTGGAATGACTTTGGAACTGGGTATCTTCAAACACACCAAAAGTTCCTTTTCTTAGCAAGCAATATAACAGATTATACAGTATGTCGCGTTGTCTCCATACATTCTCATTCTTAATACCACAAAGTAGATACGACCATGTCATTTTAAAGATGAAGAAACTAAATCTCAGGAAGGCCAAGTGACTTTCCCAAGATTATTGTGTGAGCAAAACAATGACTCCATAACATTTATATCCTGATCCTCAGAACTGAGGAATATGTTACCTTATGCAGCAAACAGGCCTTTGTGGACGTAACCAGGGCAGTGAGATGGGTCAATCATCCTAGATTATCCTTGTCACTGTAAGAATCCTTACAAAGCTGAGCAAGATATCACACCTATAATTCTAACTCCAGAGGGGGAGTCAGGAGGATCACAAATTTGAGCCCCAGCCTGGGCAACTTAATGAGGTCCTGTCTCAGACATTTAAAAAGGCTGCAGATGTAGCTCTCTGACTGAGCTTCTGTGGGTTCAATCTCTAGTAAGGAAAAATAATATTTTAAGGGAATTTTTGAGGATGAGGCAAGAGGATTACTGTGAATTTTAGGCCATCCTGCGCTACATAGCAGGACCCCTGGTCTCAAAACAAACACAGCAAAATCTTATGAGGAAAAGAGGGAGGCAGAGAGTTAGTGAGTGAAGGTCTCTATCTTTCTGGCTTTGAATAAGGAGGAAAGGAGAGCAAGACAAGGATTCCCAGCAGCCTTTAGTCGAGGAGCTGGAAACGGCAAGGAAATGGATTCTCTCCTAGTCATTCAGACAGAATTCAGATTGTTGACACTTGGACTTTATCCTAAAGGGATCCATTTCAGATTTTTGACCTACAGAACTGCAAACAAAATTTGTGTTGTTTTAAGCCCTGATGTTGTGGTACTGCAGCAGTAACAAGCAACTGATAAAACCACACAAAAAGCAGCATAACTGAACCCAAAGGTGTTGCTTCAGTCCTGGTCTCCTTGAGGCCTCCATTGCAGGGGCCAACTGGAAAGCACAGACCAGAGTGAGGGGAAGTAGTTTCTATTTCCAGCTACCTTTCCCCTCTAGGAGCTGGTGGTAACATCCACAGATGGTAAATTATTCAAACACCAGCTGAAGTCCCAGGCAGAGTGGCTACATCCTCCTCCTTCCTCTTCTCCTCAGCCTCCGTCCTCCTCTCTGCTCACGTACCAACTCCTCCCTCCCCAGAACATGACTTAGGGCATTGGAATCACTCAAACCCTAGACAGAGAAGTTGGTCCTTCCTCAAGGTCAACCTGATGGAGACCCCTACAGTACAAGAATTCTGAGACCAGCCACCCACTCACCTTCCTGTCTAGGCTGGCAGCCCTTCCTGGGACTCTGGTTGGGCCTGGAACCCTGGATGAGCCCCCTGCCCAACCTCAGCCTCTTGCCTCAAGGCTGCAGGACTGTCCTAGAATGGAGCCTCATGCAATCAATCTTGCCACGGTCCCCATGAATTTTAAATAATAGCAGCTTTGCTCTTTCTCACTTGCTCCCTGGATGCGTCAGACTGCAGCTTTTACAAGATCATATTTCTTCACATTTTCATACAATTATTTTAAATGGACAAGATAATGTTGAAATTCTTATTTAAAATGTATGCAGGTAGAGAATGAACCTTCCTGCTTTTTATATTTAACACCAGATGGAGCAATAGAAGGGAATTTTAACAACAGAATAGAAGTAGAAGTGTCTCACGCGTTCATGATGGACTATGGTTTTAAGCAGCTGGTTTTCTATGATGAATAAATAATTACACCCAAAATAGACAGTTTGGCTATTATTAATCTCATTTTAGACCGTGCACATTTTATTGATTCTTAAGTACAGGAATTTTGCCATTTTCACCGAAGGGTGAATTTCTTAATTAAAATGTAAGTCAGGGGCTGGGGAGATAGCTCCGAGGCACAAGTGCCTGCTGGGCGAGTGCAAGGTCGTGAGTTCGAACCCTGGTCCCACAAAAAAAAAAAAAATAAAAAAAAATAAAATAAAATAAAATAAAATAAAATGTAAGTCAGAGGAAAAAAGTTTCAGCAGTCATGTCAGAGCCAGCGGGGTAAAGGGCTAGATTTCTTCCAAAATGAATCCCTTCCAGACTAACGACCCCCCCAAAGGTATTTCAGCCAGCCAGCCCATCTGCAGAGCAGCCAGGGAAGCCAGCAGAGGCCCAGCCACAATGTGACAGCACCATAGATGCCATTGGTGCTTGAGTACCCATCATCCCCTTCCTGCTTGGTTTCTGTCTACTTGGCTCCCCCCCGCCAAACAGGGATGCTTACCTATCCCCTTTCTCTAACTCATTTGCTCTTTTTTTTTTCAACCCATTCACTCTTGTGAGCCTCTCTTGACAAATATTAATGCAATTAGGTTTCCATTTCTTTATTAACTTTTCCTCCTTGGTGTTGGGAATTAAAGCCAATGCTTTGCACATGCTAGGCATATGCGCTACCACTAAGCTATATCCCTAGCTCTGTGTTTCTTTTTTTTTTTTTTTTTGTCTTTTTGAAACAGGGTCTCGCTATGCAGTTCAGGCTGGCCTTGAGCTCACTTTTGTAGCTCAGGCTGGTCTCGAACTCATATCGATCCTCCTGCCTCAGCCTCCCGAGTGCTGGGATTACAGGCGTGCGCCACCACGCCCGGCTCTCTGTGTTTCATTTTTAAATGTTTATTAGGGTTTTATAAGAGACAGCAGCAAGAAGAAAAGTTAATGATCTTATTGAACAAATAACACAGGTGGACCTTTTTGAAAAGAACAGAATAAATAGACTCAGGAAGTTCAAGTCAAAGAGAGAAATAGATGATGTTTATAAAGAACCCCTATAACCATAGGTACCTAAAAACTGTGTAAGCCCAGAGACCATCATGTCCCTGCTTTATAGATAAGGACATGGTCATGGTGGACCTGGGCAACAAGGCCAAAATCACTCAGGTCAGAAGGGGCAGCACTGCCATAATCAGTATGTCCTACTGCAAAAGAAGAAAACAAAGGCAAAATCCACCCACTACCTATGACTTCCCACAAGGGATTAAATCTATGATTTCTGATTTCCTCCAAAAAAATTACTGTTTGCAGTTATATCAATTCTGCTTATAACAATAAAAAACGTGAAGCTACAGGCAAAGTTCTCACCAGTGAAATGGTGGGTTTGTCAGAATGCCCCTGTCCTCTTCCCTTGGGGCTGCTCATCTCGGTTTCATGGGCTATGCTCCCGCGAGTGCAAGTGTGTGTGAAGTCTTCCTGCTCAGAGGAACAGCAGGATGGCCATCTGTGAGTCTGCAAGCCCCAAAGTCCACTTTCTAAAAATATGTGTCACTCAGATGGCAGAGAAGACTTCATCATTTCATCCTAGGAAGACCCAGCGGTCAGGGGTATATGTGGCCATTGAGAAGGCTATGGCCAAACACCGGATTTGGGCCGGGCTTATGACTTAGTAGGGGAGGGACAATGCAATAGCTATCAGAAATGAATACATTGAGAAGTGACATAATCACTTGGACCGTTCTTGGATTGAGTTCCAAGTTGAGTATCCCTGCCATCTGTACTTTGTCCCTTGGGAGACTGACATGTCATATCCTAGCAAGTCCATCTCAGATGCTATGGCTTTTCTTGGGTTGTGGGGTAAGCCACACCTATGTAATCGTTGGTTTCCACACAGAGATTGGGTGGAACAAAGAAGTCACAACTTGAAATCTTAGAACCACACTCAACGTTGGAGCCTTTCTCACACTCCCAGAAGTGCAAAGATAGGGGCAATATTCAATTTGTTTCACTCAACTTACCTTCTATGCTGAAAGCCAGGGAAAAATCAGAGTATTTCTTGACCTGTGACTCACCTATAAATGAGGTTCTCTCAGTTGTGGAGCCATTTATATTTAAGTTGCTCTTGCCAATGTCTGAGATTTACAACTAATTCTGATAAAATTTCAGTGGAATTGGGATGGTTATGACTGTTTTTCTTTGATGGAGAATCAAACACGTGACTTGAGTGAGTACTTGCTTTTTATTACCCATCTCTGTCTGTAAAATATCTAGTTTATGTGCCAAGAAAAGTATAAACATATGGCACAGTATTGGTTTTTCACTAACTTGGTTTAAGCCAAAGGGGGGTGGAATCCCATCTTGACACTATTTATGAAACAATTAATGTTGTCAATGGCCTTCCCACCTGCTGAGCCACACATAGCCATCCAGATTGTGATGACCCCAAGAAGGGTCAACAATTCTAATATGAACTGTTGAAGCAAATCCATTTGAGAGGACTTATTTCTACAACTTATAAAATGTGTTGATAGATAGTTCTTCAAATGTAGGGTACAAAGGGTGCCTTATTCTCCAGTAAAATCCCCTCATCATAAAGCTAAAATCAAGATAACAAGGAACTCTGATGTTATGTGCCAGGTATTTCTGCAAATTGTATCTTACTTAATCCTAACAGTGACAGATAAAATAGATACTTGTACACATTAACTATCCAAAGTTCTAGGCACCATATATGTTTTGGATTTTGATTTTTTTCTGCATTTTAATAGATAGATAGATATATAGATAGATAGATGATCGATAGATAGATATTTTGGGAGATTAAGCATGGAATTCATATGTGTTTTGTATATACCTATACATGTTATCTGAAGTTGACTTTGTATAGTACTTTTAGTGTGCCTGCATATTGGCTGAGGTCTCTCACATGAGGTCAGGTGTGGAATTTTCCTCTTACTGGCATCCTGGGGGCACTCAACAATTTTGGGGCATGTGGGATTTCAGATTTCCAGATTAGGAATGTGCAACCCGTGTTGCTATGTTCTGTGCTGTGGCCAAGGAAGCTGAATAACATCGAGGTTATTTGAGGCACAACTTCATGTTAAAACTCATGTAGGTACTGTGTTCAGAGGATGAGCAGGTTTGTGCATGTGTTCTTTGTAATTATTAACGGGCAAGTCACCCAGGGAGTCGAGGATGTGCGTCACTTAAAAAACCATATGCCTCACAATTAATTTTTTAAATTAGTTTTTAAGAAGATAAAATACTGTGAAATATTCACACGTAAACATTTTCCTACGATGGCCCCAAGTTTCCCCCCTTATGTATCAACTCAAGAAAAATGAAAAATGTGCACACAAAAACTTGCACAAAAGTATTCACATCAGTAAGTCCTAAAATCAGAACAAACCCAATATATTGGTCTCAACAGATGAATAGGTAACTACTAGAGCATCCATATACTGATACACTCTGTGATACAAATGAATGAGCTACTAATACCAGAAATAAGTTGGATCAACCCCCAAAACACTATGCTGAATGAAAGAAGCCAGACACAAAAGAGCAGGTATCCAATGAGTCCATTTGTATGAAATTCTTAGAATGGGTGAAACTAATCTATAATGACAGAAAGCAGGTCAGTGGTTGCCTGAGGCTGAGGGACAAAGGGTAATTGCGAAGAAGTGGAAACTTTCTAGGCAAATGGAAATGCTCTTTATCTTGAATATGGTGGTGGCTGCATGGACACATATGTTTGACAAAATTTAATGGACTATACACTTAAAACTGGTACTTTTGTAAGTATTCAGGTTGTATCCTCATTATACAATTTAAAAAAAAAAAAGGCAAGTTGGCATGGCATGGGCTATTAGAGTACATTTCTTGAGGAACGAGGACATGACCCCATCAGTCCACCAATTTCACCACTTTGATGTGTGGCATCCAAATGTGTGACTTGACACCCCTGGGTACCAACTTCTTCATGCATTAAATAAAGATGATGACATTGAGACCGTGGTAGGTAGAACTAATACTCCCTGCATAGAACAGATACCCTTAAGCAGCCTTCCCAGAAGTGTTTGTATTACCTGCACTTACATCTATTCGGCTAAAATGTAACAAGGAGACCACTCTTCACTGCACAGAAGATTGAGATACAGTGTGTCTTAATGCACCATCCTCTAACAGGGTCTGTTACAAGGAAGAGGGGAAAGGATCTTGGGGGAAAAGCTTCATCCCCAAAGCCTCTTCTTCCCAACTGATCGGTGGATCCAGAGGCTTCTATATGTCAATTCTGTAGAGGAGAGTGCTCATAGTTACTGGTATTGATTATTAATTATATCTTTATTGGGTAGATATTGTTAATTATTTCTCTTTCTGAATCTAAGAATTCCATTAAGTATCACCCACTGCTTACTGTTGTTTATTTGTTTGTTTGTTTGTTTTGTGGGACTGGGGTTGGAACTCATGATCTTGCACTTGCCAAGCAAGCACTTGTACCATGGAGCTATCTCCCCAGCCCCCATGCCTACTGCTTTTGCACAACATTTGTATCATTTTCTTGGATGTCAGAGTTTCTGGGCAGCATTAACCATTCAGCCAACTCTAAGTCTTGTATACAATAATAATTGAAAGAATAAATATTCTACTCATGATCTTTCTAGGCTTCAGTGAGCCTGCATTTCATTCTGGGCATTGTGTCATGTGCTTCATCTACGTTTTTTCACTTCTGTCCACACCACTGTGGTGTTGTGTAGTCACCGTCTGTCATATTTTGGTCATTGTCAAGGGGAACAGCAGCATGATACAGGGGTGCTCCATCATGGAATGGATCTTGCTGCTGCTATGAAAACTTACATGGGGAAAAACTGTTGTTCTCCCATTACTGGTGGCTGCAACACTTCTGGGATGTGGGCTTGGCCAATCAGATGTCCACCGAGGAGACTTTATGTCCTAGCAGGGAGGCACAAACATGTGAGATGCGTCATGTTGTCTCCAGCAGAGGCTGAGGAGCTGGTGGCCAGGCTGCTGAGATCCTGTGCTGGGGATTACCAGCAACTGTGCTTTTAAAAAAAAATATGACAACAATAATGCCTATTTATTATTATCTTACAGTTTCTCGAGACCAAAGATGAGGCCAAATCCAGGTGGTTCTCTGCATCTGCTCAGGGTCACACAGGTCAACTTCAGATCCAACAGGCCAAAGCTGGAGCCTGGGCCTCCTCTGAGTTGGCGTATCAGGGCCTGGAGTTCACAGGCTGAGTAGTTTCCTGTGTGCTGGCAGCGAGAACCCTGCGCAGCTCCTAGAGCCGCTCAATCCAGCAACTGTGTTCTAACTGGACTTTGCACTTTCGGTTCCCTGCACTTACTTGGTTCTTGCTTTATTTTGGAACCAGTTCTCCAGCCTCCTCATCTCTGGAATTACCAAATGCCCTTCCTTCTACAGGATCTACTTTGGCCTTATCCCACTGCACATGTTAGCAGGCGCCATGAACATTCTCCGCCCTGTGCCAGAGGAGGTATGGAGGTAGCTTCTGGAAAAAGCCACAAGGCTATGCCTGCTGTATCCGTGAGCCCTACTGCCACATTTAATGGGCTCAGAGTTCTCACATTCGTCTTCACTTCTCCATCTCATTCTCTCTACTCAGGATTCAAACCATTTAGGAGAAACAGGGCCAAGCTGAGTTTCTTCTTTTATCTCTGCATAGAGTACAACAAAATAAAACGAAACTCTCACTTCTCCTTCTGCCCAAAACAAAAACCTTCATTCTTATTAACTTATTGTCAATGCCCACTTTAAAAAAATCTGAACTCTAAAGCTCATTGCAGGGCCAGCCAGATAGCTCAGCAGATTAAAGCACCTGCTCAGGCAGAATGCAGGGACCCGTGGTTCCATCCCCTGTGTGCTGTGCCGGTCCCACCCCTGGGTCGTGCTGAGAAGGCAATTGAGACTGAGTGTGGTGGCACACACCTGTAATCCCAGCCTCCCATCTTGGGAGGCTGGAAACAGGAGCATTACTACAAGCCTGATCTATGTAGTGTGACCCTGTAGACCCTGTACTAAATACATTTTAAAAAATAAATATAATAAAACTCCTTGCAAACCTGGCTAGGAACAACCACGCAACAAAAATAATAACAAATATTCTTCATATATGTAAAATCTGGTAAGTCTGTTAGTGAAATTAGAGCCTGAAGGGGCTTGGTCCTTTTGGGCACAATCAGTTTAATTTAGTCATCAATTTCACCATTAAATGACTTCCCAATCTACCATTATTTGTCAAAATAAACTGCAGTCGTTTTGCCCTTAGATTTCAAAGCAAATTGCTGAGCTCCTGTGTTTGTCTTGTCATCTATTACAAATAACATTAATACTTTTTCCTCTACATCTTTCCCTTGAATGCTTTATTTCAGCTGTACTTTGAGCTTTTAAACATGCTTTTCTGACTATAAATATATTTGCTTATTGTAGAGAATTTGGAAATTATACAGAAGTACAAAGATTGAAATGAAATGATCTATTATCCCATCATTTAAAAAGCTGTGCAAGTATCCCCCCCACTTGCTGGGGATAGAACTCAGGCAGCGCCTCACACTACCAGGCAAGGTCTCATCACGCAGCTCAGACTCACAGTGATCCTCCTTTCCTTCTCAGCCATAGGATTACAGGCATTAGCCACTACGCCTGGACTCTGGCTGGCTCAGCCCACCCAGGGAGTGAAGCTGGCTTGGCGTGTGGTGCCTGGGATCGCAACGTGGTCCCTGCACTTGCCTAAGTTTGCCTAAGCTGGCACTTTAGTCTACTGAGCTATCTTACCAGTCTCTCTCATAGCATTATTTTATTTATTTATTTTTTTTTTTGTCTTTTTTGAGACAGGGTCTCGCTATGCAGTTGAGGCTGGTCCTGAGCTCACTTTTGTAGCCCAGGCTGGTCTCGAACTTGCACCAATCCTCCTACCTCAGCCTCCCAAGTGCTGGGATTACAGGCGTGAGCCACCACGCCCGGCTCTCATAGCATTATTTTAAAAATAAACTTTTCTTGTGTTATTTAACGACGATATACTTTTGCTATTTTACATAATGTATCAAGTATGTTTCTCCCCCTTACTTCCAGGTGCTCCATTACTGTAAATTGTAAAATAACATTTTAGTGAGTAATATTCCTTCTTCAGATCATACGTCATATATATGTCATCTTCATTGTTTAATTGATGCTTTATTCCTCCCATTAAGATACAAGCGGAAATAAATTTAATTTCTTCACTGTGGATGAAATTTCATTTTGATCACACATGTCAGTGGAAGCAATAAAACATCAATTAAGCGATGAGTTCTTGACAAATACATGGTGTTTGATGCTTTAGTACTCCCTTTCATTCTCCTTTTCCTCAAGGATAAAGCTTTCTGGACCATTTATGTTCCAATTCTCCATCTCTAAAATAGACCACAGAGCCAGACTCAGTAACACACACCTGTCTCTAATCATTAGCTACTTGGTGGGCTGAGGCAGGAAGACTAAAAGTTCAAGGTCAGTTTAGGAGACTTAGTGTTATGGTTTGTGTCTAGTTGTCCCCCCCAAAGCCTCTTACAAGTCTTGGGGCAGATGCAGCTGGAGGAGCCGCAAGTGACTTGAGGGGCGGGGCCACAGGAACAGGGCAGGGCTCCAGCGGCAGGTCCAGCTAGGAGAGAGCCATTAAACTGGCAGCATGCGCTCTGCCTCCCGCCACCCCAGGCTGTGGTCTCTCCTAGATGTGGAGAGGGTTATCCTGGACACAGCAGCGCCCCTGCCTCTCCTCTAGGTCCTGTAGAACCGGGTCAGTGTCTTCAAACCTCTAGTAACTGTGAGCTAAATAAACCTGTCCTTCCCTCATTTTGAGTGTCAGGCATTTGTCCCAGCAAAGAGCAAAGAGAAACTGAGACACTTAATGAGACCCTGAGTCAAAATAAAAGGTAACAAAAAAGGGTTTGGGATCTAGGTTAGTAGTAGAGCTCCCCTGAGTTCCATCTGAATCATCACTATTTTAATTCAATGGTATAGACCACATGTTTCATACCCTTTCTCTCCAGAATACTTTTTTTTTTTTTTTTTTTTTTTTTTTTTTTTTTTTTTTTTTTTTTTTTTTTTTTTTTTTTTTTTTTTTTTTTTTTTTTTTTTTTTTTTTTTTTTTTTTTTTTTTTTTTTTTTTTTTTTTTTTTTTTTTTTTTTTTTTTTTTTTTTGTGGTACTGGGACTTGAATTTGGGACCTTGTGTATGCGACAGGATAGATTTCTTGAAGATACTCTGAAGAAAGCTGGGCTAGGAGCAATAATCACGTACTCACAAATTAAAGTCTGAAAACTGATAAGGAAAATGAGGGGTTTTTAAAAATTCTTTTTGTATTTTAGGGAATGTCTACAGAGTGTTCAGGATCTCATTACTAGATTGGACTCATAGTGATCCGCCTGCCGCCTGTTGACAACCTCCCAAGAGCTAGGATTACAGGGGTGCACCACCATGCCCAGTCTCAATCGCAGTCTCAGCACGCCCTGGGGGTGGGGCCTGCAGTGATGGCCCCGGGATCAAACCCCCACACACACACTACCTACCTTACCCCCCACCCCTCACCCCCTGCCCCCACCCCTGCACCTGCCTGCAGGCACTTTAGTCCACTGAGCTATTTGACTGGCTCTAGGAAACCAAGTCTTAAGACAGAATCTTGTGTTATCCCTCATTCTCACTGCAGCAGCAGTTAAGCAGGACCAGGGCTAAAACACGATTTAGTTTACCTTCCACCACACGCAGGGACACAGGGTTGCTCTCGGGCCGGGCCGGGGAGGGGGCCCGCACACAACGCACACTCTCGGTAAAATCCGTACTGTGGATTCCAATGTTAGAAAGCAAGGACTGCTTCGCCCAGAGGAGCAACCCAGGGCCTGGGCTGGCAGCGGCACTGAAGCAGGCTGGGCTGGCAAGCACGTGCCCGATGGCCAGTTCGACGATCCCGATGCCAAGAATGTTAAATGTTTGGGGGCCTCCGCTGCTTTCTGGAACCCAGTGGCACCTTCTTTTTCTGAAAAGGCCGCCACAATTGGACTCCGGTGTCTTGCGAACAGTGGGTGAGGAGGGGAGAATGGGCTGTGCCTGAAGTGTCATTTAAGGGGATGTTTAACTTCCACTCCCTGTTTCTGAAGAGTAATTTTCTACAGAGACAGGAAGAATAATAGGAGGAACTTGGCTCATTTTGGCAAATTGCTCCAATTTTCCCACAATCTCAGCCCCCTGTAGCACCTGCCCCCACCTGTCTATTTGGGCCACTTAATGCCCTGGATTCAGACCTAATAGAGGCTGTTTGTTTGGCCCTGGCTCAAAGGCTAGACTTGTTTTCAGGACAGAAGCTGGAAGAAAAACCAATCTGGACATCTAAATCACAGCCAGGACTCATTACATAAATGATATATTTACACAATTGATCCCTTTTCTGCTGGGTAATTAATTCGGCATCGGAACCCAATGATTTAATTGTCATATGCTTTAACGGACATGGTTGCCACAAATTTCCAAAGACAAGGAGCAGACTGAGGAGAGGGCTTTCTTTTGTCTTCAGAGTGGGGGCAGTCCCCTTCCTTCCATATTGCCACCAAAAGGCAGGAACCCCTGGCCGAGAGACCCTAAGGGGCAAACAGCAGAACCGGCCTGCTCTGGTGCATGCCTGTCTAGGCCTTTTAAAAGATGAAGGGGCTGGGCTGGGAGCATTTAAATCCAGAAGCACAGATTGGAGCCTTGTTCCCCACTGAACAGGACCATGTAGAGGCCTGGAGGTCCTCTGGGTCTTCACACAACAGTCCCACTCCAGTACCACACCACATGCTTCTGCTCAGTAGAGCAGTAGCTGGGACTCTTCTGTGGGGTTTCCAGAGTCACTGTGCCCATATGGGCAGTGATCTGGGAGTTCCTGTCCCTCACGGTGGCCTCTGGCCCAAAGATAACCAAGGAGTAGAGATATATTTAAAAAAAAAAAAAAAATTAAAAAAAAAAACAGACCTGTGGCTGGCCCTTGGGGCACTTCTGCAGCATCAGAACTGTGGTCCCGGCTGTATCCCACTTAGCCTCCTCTCTTGCTTTGCTTCTTCTCAGTCTTCCTAGAAACATGTTCTTAAACAGATCTGTACAGGGGCCTGGCAGGATGGCTCAATGGTCTAAAGCACCTGCTTAGGAAAGCTTAGGCAGCTTCAGGGACCACGGTTCGATCCCCGGCACCACATGCTGTTCCAGCCCCACCCTCAGGGCAGGCTGAGCCAGCCATAAAAATAAATAAACAAACAAACAAACAAACAAAAGTTCTGAAACAAGAAAAAAATAAATAAAATAAAATAATTCTTAAAAAAAAAAAAAAAAAGATCTGTACAAATGTGCACGGGGAAACTGACTAAGGAGAACTACTGCCCAGGTGAGTGATATGGACACACCTCTTCCCCCAGAGGCATCATTTGTAAGCAGATAAAATGGTAACACAATGAAAAGATGGCCATCTGCATGCCAGGAAGAGTCCTCACCAAACACTGTGCAGCCGCCTGATCTCAGTCTCCCAACCTTCAGAAATGTGGGAAGTGTTTGCCTTTGAATAGTCCATGCTATGATATTCTTGATATAGCAGCCCAAACTGATGAAGATACTCTGTCCCCACTCCTTTGTCCTCTGATCAGCTGTTTATTGTGATTCTTTGAGGAGCCGCATGCCATGCTGAGCATTCCTTCCATGTGGCCTCATGCAGATACCCTGAGTGGTCTGCATCATCACTCTTGTTCAGGTGATGAGCCTGAGGTGCAAGGAAGGTGAATTTAACACAATCCACACAGCCAGGGAGGGGCAGAGTCAAGACCTGAAGCAAGATGATTGAAACATGAGGTCACTACAGCTAAGTTAAATGCATCATGTTAGGAAGTAGATCCTGATGGTTTGAAACAGGTAGGTTGGGGGCTGGGGAGATAGCTCCATGGCACAAATGCCTGCCTGGCAAGTGCAAGGTCGTGAGTTCAATACCTGGTCCTGCAAGAAAGAGAGAGAGAGAGAGAGAGAGAGAGAGAGAGAGAGAGAGAGAGAGAGAAAGAAAGAAAAAGAAAGAAAGAGAAAGAAAGAAAAGAAAGAAAGAAAGAAAGAAAGAAAGAAAGAAAGAAAGAAAGAAAGAGGTAGGTCACAGAGAGAGTGACATGGTAGGGTGCCTCTCCCTCCTGTTCCTCCCTTAGCTCTCTCTGCTTGCCTGTCACCATGATGTGTACAGTTTCCTTCACCATGCCTTCTGCAGTCAACCATGTGAGCCAAAATAAGTTGAGGATGTTGGGTATTGTGTTTCCATGACGAGAAAGTAACTGAGATAGTTTCATCTTGTGAAAAATTCTTCACAGTTTAGCCCCCCAGCTTCCAAGTCCCTAGGATCATGTCAGCACCTAAATCAGCTCCTCTTACTTCTCATTGAAAATCTCTCCATGGTTCACCATTGCCCAGGATTTCAGACCATGACAGGCATAAGAACTATCTAGAAAGCTGACTTCTTAGCTATCTACTAGGTTAAAATAAATTACCCCAGACTTAGTTTAAAAGAGCACACAAAATTTCTACAGTTAGGAATGTAGCATGGCTTCACTGGGGGCTCTCTGTTAGAACCTCTTACAGGGCTACAATCAAGGTGTTGGTCTAAGGCTTATATCCTCATCTGAGGAGCTCAGTGGAGAAGGACTCAAAGCATTGAAAAAACTATACCAATGCCTGGTGGCTGAAGCGTGTACTTTTAAATGAATATATATATATATATACATTCTTGGGGTTTTTTGGTTTTTTTATGCAGGACCAGGGTTCAAACTCATGACCTTTTGCTTGCCAGGCAGGCACTTGTGCCACAGAGCTATCTCCCCAGCCCTAAAGGAAGAGAACCTGTTTTTTGTTTTTGTTTTGTTTTGTTTGTTTGTTTGTTTTAAATTACTTTTAATAAGAAATATCCATATGATAGTTTTACAACGCATTAGTAGTACATTCACAATAATCGACTCATTGCATATTGTCCTCATAATAGTAATACAGAGCACAGGGTGTGGGCATGCTACATTTTCTGATTGATATTGGTAAGGACAGAAAAATTAAATGACTTCTTTATTGAGACAGCAGCCATATGTAGTACAGTCTATCCATCTAAAGTGAGAAGTTCACTGTGTTTTAATGCAAAGTTGGGCAAACTATCACCACAGCCAGTTTTAGAACATCTTAATCACCTCTAACAAGCAATGACATCACCAGTGGTATTGTTCCTCATTCCCCTTGCTCCAGAATTGGCCAACAGCTTATCTCTGATTGGCTTTCACCATCCAAGTACTAACCAAGCCCCATCCCACTTAGCTGCTGAGATCAGACAAGATCGGGCATGTTCAGGATGGTCTCTCTGTCTCCTTTCTATTTTTCTGAAGTTACCGATTCTAAACACATCATGTAAATGAAATCACAACATACATGATTCTTTAGACCTAGCTTCTTTCATTTCCCATGTCTTCAGAAGTAAACTCATGTGGCAGCATGTAGCATCAGTGCTTCAATCCTTTCTATTATTTAATAATAATTGTACTGACCATGTTTTCCTCATCCATTCATAGGATGTGGAATTTTTTTAGGATTATAATCCTGTTGGAACTTGATAAATCAAACATTGATTTTTAAATATAGGCCAGATGTGTAACTTCTCTACTCAAAACCCTGCTGTTCTACACATAACAGCACAGATGAACTGCAAAGACATTGGAGGCTGAAGAGGCCAGACTCAGATAGAGTATATACTGGTGTGTTATTTATGTGAAGTTGAAAAATCAGAGAAACTAATCTTTAATGGTAAAATCAAACCAGTGGTCTCTTGGGATAGGTTTTGGGAGGATGGCTTGCAAAAGGGACAGAGAGAACTCCCAAGGAATTAGGGGATGCTTGGATACATGTGGTTATTCAAGTTCATTAAACTGAATCTTCAAAATTGAATTCTATTGCATAGTAAATTATAGTAAAAAGAAAATGGACATCATCAATGTCAAAAGTGTCTTTGTGTGAAATGTAACACAATGGGGCCAGGAGGTGATGAACAAAGAGCCCTCATGTTTCTACAGGGAACAGGAATTATCACAAAAAATTCATGCATGTGTGCCCATAACAGCAACTATACCAGGAGCTCCTGAAAAACAGTATTCTGTGCAAGCCATGGGGCACCAGGACACTTACTTAGCAGCCACCTCCACTAATATGGAAGTCCCTCTCTCAGTTTCGAAATGGCTTGTGTGGACTTCTTTTTGTCTTCCAAAGCATATTAGCCTCCAATTTTTGGCTAGACCTAGCAGCCACCATAGCAAACTCAGATCCCAATGCCCTGCTATTCCTGAATCAACTCTTCTTCGGAGAACTTGTCTCTTTATGTCATTGTTTTAGGTTGACAGTCATTTTTTTAAAACTACTGCATAGGATTCCACTACTTTGATTAGTATAAAGAAAATCTTCCTACCTGGGCCTCCATAGTCTCATCAAGGCCACCCCTTTACTTCACTTGATGGGCTCTAGCTGATGACACCTCATGGGAGTTTCTGTCCTCAGCCTTTGGTTCAAGCATTTCTGTTGTGCTTGGAGTAACTGTCCTGTCCTCCACTGCCTACTACTTAAACTTTTCTTTCTTAATGTTGGCTTCACTTAACCCTATGATTTAATGCTACAATATCCCCCCACCATAGGATTCTCATCCTCTTTTAGAATTTCCTACAACACTTAACACTCCTCCTCCCCTAGAATTTCAGCTCCCCAAGAACTTGAATCCTGTGTCCCCTGAGGTCTGTGAAGTTCCTGGAAAGGTGTCAGGCCATATTAGGTGTACAATGAATATCTGTGAATATATTGTTGTGTTTTGGGTATTTAGTAGGATTTGTTTTAAAAATCTCAGTCTGAGGAAAACCAGAGCTCTGTGTGTCCACAAGAGACGCCTTATACAGTTTGTGTGGGAGGTGGCAGCCTCCTCTGAGCTGAAGTATGGTGAGGCCCTCTGTTCTCAGAGGGGAGGACTTGGGAGAAGGATGAGTTGCAAGGATGGTGTCAGGAATCTTGTATAACCTTGTCCACAGGGAGAATCTTCTCCCCAAATACAAAGTACCACCAACCTTGTTTATAATTTCATTCAGATGCATCCTGCTGCTTTTCCGATGAGGAGGCTAGAACACAAGGTCTTGTCCCAGGCCTCTGCAAACAATCAGCAAGAACCCACAAAACATCCGGACACTTAAGACAGAGAGGTTGAATGGAGCAAAATTTGAAGTTCTTTTCCTTTAAGGCCAACACAGAAGAAACCTGGGAATAATTATGTGTGGAAGATTTCTGACTTAGAAGACTTAAAGAAGAGAAGAGAAAGCAGATGTAGAACTAGCTCAGTTCATGATTTCAGAGTAAGAAGTCCTCATAGGACCACATTAGTTTTCTCAAGAAACCCTTCCCCAAACAGGAATTTGACCCGGGGATTCATCTTGAAGAATGAATGAAG
The DNA here is from genome assembly GCA_004027025.1 of Myocastor coypus. Lineage (NCBI taxonomy): Eukaryota > Metazoa > Chordata > Mammalia > Rodentia > Myocastoridae > Myocastor > Myocastor coypus. The sequence continues at coordinate 58,581 of PVJA010004443.1, read as the reverse complement.
ATTAAAAATAATCTTTGCCAAGAGAAGAAAGGGGAAAAGACAAAAAAAGTAATGTGGATTTAGAAAGGTTAATGTTTAATTGTTTGTTCAATCTTATATACCTATATGTATTAATCTAAACTGATCTGATGATGAAAATATGTAATATAACCATTGTTAAATTTAAACAATAAAAAAAAAATCTTTGCCAGAATTTGTATAGCACTTCTTCAATGACACTATGAAGACAAATTTGTGTTAGTACTTGCTCCAGCTCTCCTTTGTCATCCTTGCTCATGCCTCAGTTTCCTCATCTGTGGGAATAGAACCACTGCCTACCTTCCTCAGGCATAGTGCATGGCCTGTGATGATGACTCAATGACCATTATCAGAAACTACCTTTACATAGTTATTAGCCCTATGCTCAGGGAAAGGTTAACCCCTTGGCCACTCTATGGCCACTGACATATGTGTGATCATGGACAACAGGGCTGTGGCCCATTTCCAAGGGTTGCATATTGTCTCAGAGCCACATTCACTGGTCAAAAGAGTCTTCAGTAGCATTCCTGGTGATGTCAGAAAAGATAGGTGAGAGCTTTCGTAGAAACAGAAAGAACACATGTAGTCTAGGGCCCAGTTTCCCCAGGATTACATTTTTGGCTTAAGTCCATACTGCCTATAAATCAAGGACCTGCAGGTCAGGAGAATGAGGTAGTAAAATGTGACCATCAGGACCAGGGCAAATTTCAGCTACATTAGCTGTGAGGGCCGCCAGTCTTTGTGCAGGTTTAGTAAAAAGCCTAAACAGTCCCCTGCCTCCTACACAAACCACTATCACCACCACCACGACTGGGGGCTGTCCCAGTAAATCTGTTTTAAGACCAACCCCCCATGATAGCTTCAGAAAGAAGCAGCCTCTTTCAGGGAGCTGTTAATAGGAAATGCTCCCCTCAAAGAGTTCCCTACCGACTAACTGTATTAATACACGTGCACATGTGTGTTTTGTATGTGGTGGACTTGGAGGTGGAACACGTTCTCCAAAGCACTCTTTTCCCAAGCCTTTTCCTTTGTGTAAAGTGAAATGTTAGTCACTATTGTTCTCCAGGACCTTGTAGGCTTGGCCCCTCCTCCCAAGAGGGTGTGATGTGGTGATCCTGCTTTGCACAGCCCTTCTATCTTGGCTCAGCAGCAACACCCTCCAATATCCTATTCTGGGGTTTTCGTCAGGGTTGGTAAAATGTATCATCAAAATACCTCAGATTTTCATTAAACTTTTTTAATGTTTTGGGTATCGTCAGACTATCTGATCAAGAGAGTCAATCCTCTGTGGCAGGTGCGCGCGGGGGGGGGGGGGTAGCTATGTGGCACAAGTGCCTGCCTGCTAAGTGC